>JBAMJV010010119.1:0-117750 GCA_037951105.1 Echinarachnius parma
GGTCTGAAGAGCGGACTAGAAGCACAAAATATAGGGTCTTTGGAGCTAAAAAAAAAATACTAAAACTGGAATTATGGGGGTCTAGGGAGCTGACGAAAACCATAAAAAATGCGGAAACTGGAATTTTGGGGGTCTAGGGAGCCGATTATAAAACACAAAAACGAGGGTCCTTGGAGCTGAATCGGTTTTCCACGCGCACATACAGGCTGGGCCTCATGCATACAGCTAGCTAACTGCGATCAGCGGGATGTGCTAGCTTGCTACGCCGGAGCCTCTGGCGGCCGCGGACACTCAAATGGTACTCTTCAAAGCGGACACGCGTATTGGAGTGGACGGTTAAACTTGAGGAAGGGGTTGCGTTATTAATTCCGGGGTCTATGGAGCGTCAATTAATGCAATTCGGGTATCTTTAGAGCGGCGATCGAGTGTGAAAAGGGCGTTCTTTTAAGCGGCACATACCCGTCTCCAAATTATACAGAGTGCCCCCCCCCCCCGGGGGTCTATGGAGCGTCAATTAATGAAATTCGGGTATCTTTAGAGCGGCGATCGAGTGTGAAAAGGGCGTTCTTTTAAGCGGCACATACCTGTCTCCAAATTATACAGAGTGCCCCCCCCCCCCCCCTTGGGTTGACTGTACATCAATACCTTGGCAGTTGGAAATGTTACCTTGTAGGCAAAGGTTCAACACTTACCTGGTAATGGGTCTCCGGTATTCTGGATTGCACCAGCAAAGTATCTTCTCAGTGCACTGGTGGATTGTTTAGACCACCTCGTGTATTTGCGGGCTGCAGAGAAATAAAGCACAAACATGCATGAATAAACACCCAAGAATAAAACAGTTTTACAAATTATGCCTTTACTATCAAGATGAAAAATGCCTTTACTATCAAGATGAAAACAATAAATGCCTTTACTATCAAGATGAATAAATAACAAAACGTTTCATGAAACGGTTTATTCAACACTAAACCAATGGGGCAATTTGAGCATGGTAAAACTGGTCATGGCATTTTTACTTCTTTGCAGTACTAAATGGTCATTTTCCATCGTTATTTTTGCAGGGCTTCATTTCTACACTATTGATATACTGGTAGCATGTAGGACCTTGTGTCTCAAAATATTTAAAATGAATTCATTGTTAAACAATGCCTTTAAGGCTTAAATGTGTCTGTCTCTTCTCAAACAGACGAATGGCCAGCAAATAACTTGATTCCACAGTGTATGCATGTATGCATGTATGTAAGCAATCATATTGGTAAGCTAATCACACGAGAAATACAAATAGTTTGGTGTTGTAGGGTTAGTGAGTACAATGTAAGTTTCATTCACTTTATGATTACAACAATAAACAGGAAAAATAAAATTTAGCATTCATTACTTTTGACGTTTGATGCATGCGACGTATGGTCATTTGGTCCGACAGCCGAGGCTTGTGACTGGTCATGTGGTCCAACCGCTGAGGCTTGTGACTGGTTATTTGGTCTGACAGCTGAGGCTTCTGAATGGTCATTTGGTCCAACAGCTGAGGCTTGTGACTGGTCATTTGGTCCAACAGCTGAGGCTTGTGACTGGTCATTTGGTCCGACAGCTGAGGCTTCTGAATGGTCATTTGGTCCTGTGACGCCTTTCCTTCCTGGAGCAATGGTGTAACCAAAAACAGTTTGTATCAGTCAAACTTTGAGTAACAAAAGAAGCTGTAAAATCTCACTAAAAAACCTTTTTAAGAAGAAACCCTGTAATAATTCTAATTATATATCATTAGGCAAGACTTTAACAGAATCAAAGTGAATGTCAAATTTCTACTACAGGTAAGATGATGGTAAAATTAAAAATGCCAATTTTCACATCAAATGACTAGGAAAGAAGTTAAAATCCAACACAAATCTTTAAAATGCTGTTATGTCACTAAATTTAAGCATTAGTGTTTCACTCTGGATACTTCATATTTTGACCCCATACTGATCAAGATCTATGACTCCACAAAGGAGATTTACAGTCCATAAAGCCTCTCATATTGATTCACATTATCTCATAACTTTACAATTTGACCTAGGATTGACACTACACTTCTCATTCACAAAACCAATGTTCTGTGAGGGAGGTACCAAACACATTTTAGTTTGGAGCGCCCTACAAAGAAAGATGTCAAAGACACTAATCTGTCATACCCTACAAAACATGTTAGAAGCTTTGATTTTTTTTTCATTTACTGTTCGTTTCACACAATTGTTATTTTTGCTGATCATTTTATTATAATGCATGCTGCATTGTAGTAATAATTGCCATATGATCTCAAAATTATCACCCCAAGGAAAACTGTCAGAATCTAAACTAATGCATTACTTGCATACCTGCTCTGTCTATCTGATGCAGATGACCCCCAACCCTTGTCACTTCCTGGATCGCCAGTGGTGTCTGGTAGATCATCTTGTTAATTTCTGATGAATGTCCCATGTGCTTATAAAATAGGTCAAGTTCCGCATCAGGCAGGTCCAAGGATGCATAGATTGTGGAGATACGATGTCTGTTCTTAGTAGCATTAATTCTGGATTTTGAGGCAAGGGTGATATTTAAGCAGACATTGTGAAGTGAGTGCCAACCTCCCACATGATCCTGTGACATTTGCGTACAAGCATGTACATAATCATTAGTTGGATGGATCCCTGCTGCAGACCGTATCTCCTGGTCACATAGGAGTTGCACTGGCTTGATGGTGTAAATTGGGAAAAGAACAGGAACTAAACGGTTGGTCCCCTTCCCCGTCTGATAGCAGATCTTCAGTTCTGAAAGGAGTTTCCTGTGGGCTGCATCTTGAACTTCTTCCATTTGTTCGCTATCTATCCATACACCATCCTCTGCATCCTTCCAGTCTTGAATCTTTAATCGACTGGGCTCTCCTCCTCGTCGAGCATTCCACAGAGTAAGTCTGGAACATGTGAGGTCCCTTAATTCAACAAAAGCATGGGAATCCCATACTCTGTACTCATCTGAAACAATTTCAGTTAGCTTCTCAATGGTATGTTCCCTTACTTTTTCGATGTCTGCTTCAAGAGGTAGTTCTTCGGGTCGCCTTAATCGCACCTGTCGATTTTTTTGAATCTCATAATGTGCGTCCCCAAAGATGATATTTTGGTTCAGTTCGAGAACAGATACGAAATTCTCTATTTCAGCTGCTTCTTCATCATGTCTGGAGGCTAGAAAGGTAGCTTTCACAATCTTGGCAGCTTTCTTCAGAATGAAATACAGGCTTAACTTTAACCCTGGTTTCAATTTGCCTGCCCCTTCATCATATGTTAGCTGTTGGATTGCTTCTCTCAGCGAATCAAAGTGACTTCTGTTAAACATGTCACCAGCGTTTCCTTCTCCAAGCTCAGCGGTGCCATGTACCTGGTGCTGATTTCTGAATTCCTTATACAACGAACCAAGTCTCCTCATATCGGCCATAACAGATTTTCTAACTTCCACCTTTTTGTCTTTTTTTGACCGCTCTTTGGCCCAAAGTCTCTGTCCAACTGTTACAATGACTTTGTCCGTTTTACAGATCTTTCCCACTTCATCATTTTGGAATCGATTGAGGATGTCAAACACAAAACCAGGGTGCTTCTGGAAGATCGATGTATTAGTAGTAATCTTCCATCAAATGCAATGGCACACCTTCGGAAGGAAAGCATTTGTCTCCTTCACATGTTTTCCGATGTCTCCAGAAATATTTGTGGCTATAAAAGCCCTTGCATGACCTACACATCTTCATATTGCTCACCTTTCCAAATTTTGGTTGCCTTTCTCTTTGATATGTAGGGTTATCAGCCTTCATATGCTGTTCATTAACTTTGAAGATCCTTTCTTTCCTAAACTTGGAGAAAGCCCTGTCCCTTTTCAGCCTTGGGAGCTCCATTGCGTGCTTGACTTGCTCTTCATGTTTATGCACAGTGCGTATGTGTCAAGATAATTTTTCTCCACAGGATTTGTTGCAAAACAAGCATTTCCTTGATGGCTTGATGTATTTTAGTTTCTTCTTTTCACCTTGCAGCACTGTTTTGTTTGGTCCATGCTGTAATCCTGGGTCAGAGGATGTGCCAGGCAAATGCTCACTCAAAGCCTTGGAAGGCTTGGCCAGGCAATGTTCCATTTCTTCAGGTAATGTTGGCCTTGAAGATGTGCCAGGCCAGCATTTCTTCTTTGCAGGTTTTTCATGTGTGACCGACAAGGATCTCTTGCGATGAACAGGAGTAGACTCATCACTGCTGGAGTGATATTTAGAATCCAACACAGGTGACTCATCACTGCTGGGGTAATATGTAGGATCCAACACAGGTGACTCATCACTGCTGGGGCAATATGTAGGATCCAACACATCTGTAATATCACTGTCACATTCCATACTAGTACTCGATTCATCACTGTCAATATGGCTTGAGTGAGCAAGGGCTGGAAAGTTAAATCTATACTTGCGTCTTGACAAGGACTGATCTTCTTCTTCATCCGAGGAACAGCAGGAAGGCATAACGTGTGTATCTGAATCTGTGGCTGGGCAGCTGGAAGGCAGTGGTTTTCCAAGTGAGTCGCTTGCATCTTCAGTGGTTGAAGGGCAGCTGGAAGGCAGTGGTTTTCCAAGTGAGTGACTTGCATCTTCAGTGGTTGAAGGGCAGCTGGAAGGCAGTGGTTTTCCAAGTGACTGACTTGCATCTTCAGTGGTTGAAGGCCAGCTGGAAGGCAGTGGTTTTCCAACTGAGTCGTTTGCATCTTCAGTGGTTGAAGGGCAGCTGGAAGGCAGTGGTTTTCCAAGTGAGTCCCTTGCATCTTCAGTGATTGAAGGGCAGCTGGAAGGCAGTGGTTTTCCAAGTGAGTCACTTGCATCTTCAGTGTTTGAAGGGCAGCTGGAAGGCAGTGGTTTTCCAAGTGAGTCACTTGCATCTTCAGTGGTTGAAGGGCAGCTGGAAGGCAGTGGTTTTCCAAGTGAGTCACTTGCATCTTCAGTGGTTGAAGGGCAGCTGGAAGGCAGTGGTTTTCCAAGTGAGTCGCTTGCATCTTCAGTGTTTGAAGGGCAGCTGGAAGGCAGTGGTTTTCCAAGTGAGTGACTTGCATCTTCAGTGATTGAAGGGCAGCTGGAAGGCAGTGGTTTTCCAAGTGACTGACTTGCATCTTCAGTGGTTGAAGGGCAGCTGGAAGGCAGTGGTTTTCCAAGTGAGTCACTTGCATCTTCAGTGGTTGAAGGGCAGCTGGAAGGCAGTGGTTTTCCAAATGAGTCTCTTGCATCTTCAGTGGTTGAAGGGCAGCTGGAAGGCAGTGGTTTTCCAAGTGAGTGTCTTGCATCTTCAGTGGTTGAAGGGCAGCTGGAAGGCAGTGGTTTTCCAAGTGACTGACTTGCATCTTCAGTGGTTGAAGGGCAGCTGGAAGGCAGTGGTTTTCCAAGTGAGTCACTTGCATCTTCAGTGGTTGAAGGGCAGCTGGAAGGCAGTGGTTTTCCAAGTGAGTCCCTTGCATCTTCAGTGATTGAAGGGCAGCTGGAAGGCAGTGGTTTTCCAAGTGAGTGACTTGCATCTTCAGTGATTGAAGGGCAGCTGGAAGGCAGTGGTTTTCCAAGTGACTGACTTGCATCTTCAGTGGTTGAAGGGCAGCTGGAAGGCAGTAGTTTTCCAAGTGAGTCGCTTGCATCTTCAGTGTTTGAAGGGCAGCTGGAAGGCAGTGGTTTTCCAAGTGAGTCACTTGCATCTTCAGTGGTTGAAGGGCAGCTGGAAGGCAGTGGTTTTCCAAGTGAGTCACTTGCATCTTCAGTGGTTGAAGGGCAGCTGGAAGGCAGTGGTTTTCCAAGTGACTGACTTGCATCTTCAGTGGGTGAAGGGCAGCTAGAAGGCAGTGGTTTCCAAGTGAGTCCCTTGCATCTTCAGTGATTGAAGGGCAGCTGGAAGGCAGTGGTTTTCCAAGTGAGTGACTTGCATCTTCAGTGATTGAAGGGCAGCTGGAAGGCAGTGGTTTTCCAAGTGACCGACTTGCATCTTCAGTGGTTGAAGGGCAGCTGGAAGGCAGTGGTTTTCCAAGTGAGTCGCTTGCATCTTCAGTGTTTGAAGGGCAGCTGGAAGGCAGTGGTTTTCCAAGTGAGTCCCTTGCATCTTCAGTGATTGAAGGGCAGCTGGAAGGCAGTGGTTTTCCAAGTGAGTGACTTGCATCTTCAGTGATTGAAGGGCAGCTGGAAGGCAGTGGTTTTCCAAGTGACTGACTTGCATCTTCAGTGGTTGAAGGGCAGCTGGAAGGCAGTGGTTTTCCAAGTGAGTCGCTTGCATCTTCAGTGTTTGAAGGGCAGCTGGAAGGCAGTGGTTTTCCAAGTGAGTGACTTGCATCTTCAGTGATTGAAGGGCAGCTGGAAGGCAGTGGTTTTCCAAGTGACTGACTTGCATCTTCAGTGGTTGAAGGGCAGCTGGAAGGCAGTGGTTTTCCAAGTGAGTCGCTTGCAGCTTCAGTGTTTGAAGGGCAGCTGGAAGGCAGTGGTTTTCCAAGTGAGTCACTTGCATCTTCAGTGGTTGAAGGGCAGCTGGAAGGCAGTGGTTTTCCAAGTGAGTCACTTGCATCTTCAGTGGTTGAAGGGCAGCTGGAAGGCAGTGGTTTTCCAAGTGACTGACTTGCATCTTCAGTGGTTGAAGGGCAGCTGGAAGGCAGTGGTTTTCCAAGTGAGTCACTTGCATCTTCTGTGGTTGAAGGGCAGCTTTCACTTGGCTCCTGGTAAAGAAACAAAAAATGAAATGAAAGTGAAATGACTGAATCTTTAATACAGAGAACAAAACATGAGATAGTGATTGCTCCATGCATGCATACACATCCCATGATAAGGTGCCTTACTGTAGCATATTGACTTTTTTCTACTAAAGACAACCCCAATAAGAGCTGCAACAGGGTGATTGTATGATCTTTTCCATGTAATTCACATACCCTTTAAAAAACTGTTTAGTAAAGATTTCAAGGGCTAGAGGGTGAGAAGCAATGGAGAAGAAAGAATTACAAACTTGCCTACAAGAGTATTTAATTAACATAGACCAAACAAACCACACTCTAGAGACATGCAAGAAGACTTGAAGATTTCTTGATTGAAAAATAAATATCAATTTCAAATAATATGTACAATCAAACCAGTGTATAGCGACCACCTAAGGGAAATTTAAATAGTGACCACTGTGAATATACTATAACATAATTGTTTCTTTGTAGAGGAGCACAATATTGACCACTAAATTGCAGGTTGGCTGCTATAGGCAGGAGGCCAGTTTGACTGATTGTCATATATACACTTAAATTGTGTAACTCTACTTCTTCTTAAATGATGAATTTAACTAATTTTGGCATTGGAATTGGATTGGTATGGAAGCATCTCATTGTAAATCTTGGTTGGACTTATCAAAGGTTTTCTGTAAGTTCAGGTCTATGATGAAAAAATTGATTGAAGAAAAATGAAAGTATGAAGTATTCAAAATGAAGTATTCAAGAAAATATGTGATAAAATATTGCATGATTGTTCATCTTGTGATTAACAGCGAGTCCTACTCAAGATATGAACAAGGCAACGGGACGGCTCATCAGCAGCCTGCCCCAGGTGCCTGGCCGAAGTAATCGCTCAGATCTGGACAGTTTCCGCGCCACGCTGCCCGTCTATGCTATGCGCAACGAGGTCATGATGGCCATAAACAACAACAGGTTTACACTTGTTGTGAAAGATGCAGGATCAGGGGAAACTACCCAGGTTAGAATGAAGTTCTAATAATATGATACAGTCCAAGAAACACAACCTCTTCAAGAAGCCTGACGTTGACCACTAAAAGTCAAGCGTTGAAACGGGCGGCACGCACTGCTTCATCTGCTAGAATGCAATCATCCCCAACCAGAAGGACTACCCCGTGGCGACCAGTGGACTGGTCATCTACACCAAGTGCAGGAAGGTGGCCTTCTCTGGGAGCCCCGTGTCCCTTGGCCCGCCCCCTAAGATTCATCTCCTGAAGCAGGGTAATCAGTCCAAGTCGCACAGGGGGAGCACAATATTGACCACTAATTTGCAGGTTGGCTACTATAGGTAGGTGGCCAGTTCGACTGATTGTCATATACACTTAAATTGTGTAACTCCACTTCCTACTTAAATGATGAATTCAACTTATTTTGGAATTGGATTGGTATGGAAGCATCTCATTGTAAATCTTGGTTCGATTTATTAAAGGTTTTCTGTAAGTTCAGGTCTATGATGAAAACATTGATTGAAGAAAAATATATTTTTTTAAAAAAAGTATTCAAGAAAATATGTGATAAAATAATGCATGACAGTCCAAGAAACACACCCTCTTTAACAAGCCTAACATTGACCTCTACAAGTCAAGCGTTGCAACGGGCGGCACGCACTGCTTCATCTGCCAGAATGCAATCATCCCCAACCAGAAGGACTACCCCGTGGCGCCCAGCGGACTGGTCATCTACACCAAGTGCAGGAAGGTGGCCTTCTCTGGGAGCCCCGTGTCCCTTGGCCCGCCCCCTAAGATTCATCTCCCGAAGCAGGGTAGTCGGTCCAAGTCGCAACCGCAGGAGAGGATACCTCGCTCACCCGTTGCCAAGTCTCCCGCAGCCAGTTTGACCCTGCCACAATCACCGCTGCCCAAGTCACCCATGTCCAGGTCACCTGCTCCTAGCTCCCCTCTTGGACTGCATTCCTCCTCACGTTCTCCAGCCAACACGCTGTCGGCCCCTAATAATGCTGTTATCCGATCCGGATCCGATCCGAGATCCCGGCGGTAATCGCTTCCGAGCCGATTCCGAGACGGATCCGAGAATTATATTTTCTCGGTAGAAAATCTCGGAAGATTTTGCCGACCCATTTTCTCCAGTAATAATTGAAAATGTCTATGTGTGACAGTCCATTAAGTAGTGTAATTTAAATAAGAAATGGGGAAATCAATATTGTTTACTTATGAGTGGTTATTTTGGAGAAATTCTTGGTTCGTCATTTCGTTTCGCAGTCGAAAATTAACAGGATGCGCGCAATTGCTAGTCATTTGAACGAAGTTGTGGACAGATGTGCAAGCAAAGTTACGCCGGTAGTCGCGGGGGAGACGTATGTTGGATGTCTGTATGATCGAGCTAATAAGCCAGTGCATTCAAAATGTGGCTCTAAATACGTTTTATTGTCATTTGCACATTTAGAAATGTTCTGATATTCTACTTACATGATTACATGATTGAGCGTTTAACACTTTTTGTGAGAAACCAAATGTTACACGACCAAGCATGTTTAACAATTCATATTACAAGATAATGGCCATTTGTGGACAAAGTTTATTGAATGCTTATCAATGAACCTATTATGTCATTATAATTTTCTACTAAAAATTAATTAACAGTGTGAAGTTGGGATTGAAAACATGCATCAAGTGATACTATGCAAAATGTCAACATTTTCCCCACAAAGCCATTTAAATTGGGCTTGTTATAAAAACCGTGACATGTTCGTGTCGTGTTCTTGTTCATTTCGCGTAAATTTTCCCTATGGTGTCTTTGAATCGGCATTCATCATAAAAAATGGAGGGAAAAAAACCGAGATGCACAAGTTGCTAACTTCGCAACGGGGCGGCGGATTTTCATATATAGCTGTGTATAATGTATGTTTGTTTGTCTGTTCCCCTATAACTAAAACAAATCACATCTCTCCTGTGGCTTAAGACCCCTGGGGGCACTCAGTATGTTTGGCAGTAACACAGCCCCAAGCATACACCCCAAGTTTTCAGCCCTTCATACTCATAGCCACTCCTAAGCAAATAATTCCAACTAAATTTGAGACAATAATGAATAAGTCCAGTTCCTAAGAAGAGAACATTTTTGGAAATTTGAGTTCTTAAGACCCCCATTAGGGCAAAAATTGCAAAAAATCTACTAATAATATTTCCATTCCTAAGCCCCTATTTTCAGATTTTCGGGCCGTACATTTCTATCATTTTCGAAGTCGAATGCCCCCCCCCCCCCCCATTGGCTTCAGATAAGCAAAATAAAGTCAAGACAACTGCCCTTTGCACAACATAGATCTGAAGACCCCTATTTTCCGCTTACAGTCAGTTCCTTGGACCCCCATTTTCGGGTTAGCCGATAGTTCCATAGTTCTTATGACCCCCATTTTCCAGCTGGCTGAGGCACACCCTCGTCAATACAAAACTTGAATTCCCCCCCCCCCCCCCCCACCCATCAAATTTCATTATCTTTGAGGCTTGACCCGTTTGCTATTAAATAATTTTCTCCTTGAATCATGAACAAATACACCATGCAACAACATTTCATAACATTCCTTCCATTATTATTTTAGTTATAGGGGCAAAGATAGACAAACCTAAATGCACAGACTATGATATATTTATTCTTCCGCTGCGCTGTTGCGCGTTTTTTTTTAATGATGAATGTCGATTCAACAACACCACAGGGAAATTTTACCCGAAATGAACAAGAACACGACACAGTGTTTTATAACAAGCCATAAATTGAGGCAGCATATTTTACAGAAACTAAAAGAAAATGTGAAAGTTAATTTATCCTCCAATTATGTTCTCATGGTTGATTTGGGTATGGGCAATATGATTCTAAGAAGAATATTGTTGAAAATGTAGCAATTAGGTGGCAATCCTTCCTTGAAGTTAGAAAATCATTGTATTTACCACTGGCCCCTTTATTTATGGACAGACCGCTGGGAAAAAGGCTACTTCAGGGCCCTTTTTCATTAAACTTGTCATCAATGACAAATAACAATTATTGATATTATCTACTGAAATCCTGACCTGTGATTGGTTGTCAGCAAATGTATCAATATATTTTGGTATTTAATTGTCATTTCAAACAGGCTTTTATGAAACTAGTCCATTCACAGCCCTTAAAATGAATCTGATTTATGTACAAACATTACTTGGTGATAACCTATTTCTAAAATGAAATGGACTGTCATAAGCTTTCAGTTAAAATGACATCTATTTCATGGAAAAACAATGAAGTTCAGCTTACCTTTGAGTTGCTAATCCAAGGCAGCTTGGATACCCCGTAGTCATACAATATGTCTTCATCTTCAAGAATGTCTCTTTTAGCGAATATGCACAATCTGGGCACCTCTTCATAAGGGACTACACGGATGATTGCGTTGGCCCCACGACCACGTCCATGATTAACCAGTCTGCCAAGTACAGCTTCTTCACTCCCGGTATCGGGTTCGTCTGTCGCATCAACACTACAAACATGAAAGTAACCATTAATTGATGTAATAGATACATCTTTCTTCTTTGCCTTACTCCTCTACTGTACCAATATTAAAAAAAATACACTGAATTTTGTGAATACCACTGAATGAAACCAATGACTTGTTACTCAACAAGGCTCACGCTTAGTGGTAGCCCGGGGGCCATTGGCCACCTAACATCCTGTCGGGCCACCTGAAAATAAAAAATGAGGCATATCAGGTGGCCTGGCTGGCCACTGAGAAATAATCGCTGAAATGACTTAATCAAAGTAGGCCTTATGGCTATCGTGAGATTTTATTCTGCTTGCGCTAGAAAATAAACACGGCACTATAAATACTACACACAAATATTTTTTTATTCACAGTAAAGACTTTAAATTAATGTTTAATGTCCACGTCATTTAACACTAAATTTTGGCCACCTGAAAATGGAAAAAATCAAGCTCAGGTGGCTCGACTCAAAATATCACATTGCATATAAGTTGTGACAATCTAAAAGGCCCAACTGTTAATTGGGAACGTACACATTTGGGGAAGTATTTTTAACCTTTCAAAATTGACCAATATTCTAAAATATGAGTATGTGATAAAATACTAGAATATCTTTAGAAATACGGTACAAAATACATGAGCCGCAATGTATATCTTACCAAGATACACTTCTACACTAAATTAGACAGATATCTGTCAAGAAATGCGGCAGCTAGAGCACACACAAGAAAGACAACCCAAAACATATTAATATTAATGCCTCTGGCACCACCACTGACCACATTCCCATCAAGGTTTCAAACTTAATATGCAAAGGAAAAAAGAATGTTATCAAGTTTGATATTGCAGTTACTGACATGAACACTGAGCATTAATCAACTACCATTTATATTAACATAGGAATGCCAGTTAACTTTTAATGTACGTACTCCACTTACCAAAGACGTTTTCCCTTAAATGAAAAAAAGAACCTGAAGCTAGACGGGTCTTCCTTTTCATCTGCCAGCTCTTCCAACTCATCTGCCTCGTCCTCGCTAATCAACTTTCCACAATATTCCAACAGGAATTGCCCTCTATGTAATTGTGTGGCCGCTACAACACCACGTCCTATTCAAGGTGAAAGACAAGAATACATGTATTTTGGTAACAATGCTATGGAATTGGGAATAGTGCATGAAAGCTATTTACCACTACATGATAAATAAAATAATTTTCTAATAATAAGGGACATGTCCATGAATGTAACCAACCTGAGAAACTAGCATTTAGGTGACTTTTGTGGAAGTAATTTACATCAACAATTTATCATGAACTTGTTGGAATAACATTAATACAAAACCAACTAAAAAGGAGAGAAAATCTATAGCATACATGTAGTAGCACTACTTTCATATGATATTGGGGTCATCCCACGAGACCGACACCCACGAGTCATACGGCCCACGAGGCCGACTTTGGAAAAAAGGCCCACGAGACCGAAAGCCACGAGTCATACTCACCACGAGTCATACAGCCCACGAGTCCCACACTAAACAAAGAAGGCCCACGAGACCGACACAACACAAAGAAGGCCCACGAGACCGAAGAAGTATTTTTTAAAAGTTAAACTGTCACACCAGAAATTTCGCATCGATCGATTTCTCATTTTTTTACGGAGTAAATCTTTATAAAACAAAAATTATTCAATTAAATTATGGAAATGTTTGACGTAATGTTATTCAAGAGTTATTCTATAAAAATAATATAACATTTTTAATTTTTTTGTTTTTATACGAGATTTGCTTGAACTTAAATTATACTGCGCTAAAACGACCTGCTTTGATAAAATCTATGAAATTGAGAAATTAAGATATGTATTTTTCATCACAAATTAAAAGCATATTTTGTTTATACGGAATGTGTACCTTGCTTTTTTTTTTTGGACACCCGGTGTAAACGGTTTGTATCGGTCTCGTGGCCCTTATTCATGTAATGTCGGCCTCGTGGGCCTTGTCCATGCAATGTCGAACTCGTAGGCCTTATCTGCTTAGTGTCGGTCTCGTGGACCTTTTTAGCGAATGTCGGTCTCCTGGGCCTTATAAGCCTAGTGTCGTTCTCGTGGGCTGTATGACTCGTGAGCTTATTATGCGTAGTGTCGGTCTCGTGGGATTTCTCAGCCTAGTGTCGAACTCGTGGGCTGTATGACTAATGGGTTGTATGACTACTGGGCTGTAGGATTCGTGGGCCGTATAACTGGTGGGCAGTATAACTTGTGGGTTGTATGACTCGTGGGTGTCGGTCTCGTGACGTGCACCCGATATATTGGCATTCATGAATGTAAATGAAAAATGAATGCATGCACTCCAATATCATGTGATTTCACTATATTCTGAAGCATACATTTGAGAATTCCAGTGATTTCAGAAGGACAGTTCCCGCATTTTTCATGAAATCACAGATCCTAAAAAAATGTTTTGCCTCTCCTACTGTACTTATGTTGTACTACGCAAAATAAAATCTGCATGCATAATACCCTTCATGCAAATTTACACCAATGCTCCTCCCTCATCATAAAGTTCAAGTCTAATTATTTCTTCACCTTTTTCTGCAAAGTGCTCCTGCCTGAAAAAAGGGGGGTCCTTCTTTTCTCTGAAATAACATTCATATGTTGGCCTCTCCTCCTCTTCTGTCCCACTTCCCTTTGTCCTTGTCCTCATGGTATTAAACTGTCCTCATAGGTAACTGTAGCAAACAGGAAATCACACTGAACTTTTATTGACTAATTCATTCAAGTATTTTGACCAGGTGATCCTCGGATCACAATTGTTGCCTGTTTTCGTACATGTAGCTGCTGCGGGTGTATTATTCTTCTAGGAGGTAATCAACTACATTGTAGGAGTAAAATAAATTGTACCAATTTCGAAAAGGAATTCTTTAACAAAAATTGAAGATACGGTATTAATACTCCTCAAAAACGTAATGGTTATTTTACTATTAAAAAAGGTAGTTTTTTATGTGTAAAAAGATGTTCTTAACATTATTCAATATCAAAATTTTCAAAATTAATCACCCTTTTCTCTAAAATGCCAGATAAGTACATTTTTAAAAATATGTAGTCCCACATATCATTTTGTGTATAGTTCCGCTTTGCCTTAAAAGAAAGATGTCGGAGCACAACAAAACCTGAAAATGATTACCCTTATACAATACCTACTGAAGTACGACAGTTATGTATAATAGTTGACCTAACTTCTTCAGAGAGCCAAGTAGAACCATCTTAAATCTAACATGTATAAATAACAAGCGGGTTTCAAAGTTGTTTGTATTTTTGATGGAAACTTAAATTATATGAAATGTTGTACAGCAAAAGTGAAATTCCACAACCCTTTCTTGATGCCCACAGTATTACACGCCACCATAAATATTGTAATACAATTTCAATACAATCTTTTTAAATTCCAAAGATTTTACAAGTTTTCAAAACATAACTTACTGCTAAAGTTGAAATATAACATCCACCAACATCTGTACTAATTCTTCCTTGGAGATGGCGTCTTGTTTGTATGCCTCTGCTAGAAGCAGGAGACAATTTACAATCCCTTGAACTTCAAGTAGAAACACTTCTCCGTTGTCATGCTGCACTGGCATATCTTCTGAAATTAAACATAAAATATGACAGTATATTTGCACAATCAATTAATTAATTTTCATTGCAGTTCTATCACATATGCTTCAATACATCATTTTAAAAGAAAAGCCCTCATGTTTAGCTCCGAAATTTTAAATAAATTTGATTCTTTCAATTGTGGCTCAAAAGTTTCAAAACGTGTGCATTCTCTATGGGGACAAAATGTCCATACGTAACTGTCCCATACGTAACGCGTCTTTTTAGATATAACAAAGGATCGTCAAAAAATTATCAATCCTTACTTTGATACATTGTCCCGTTCTGTTAGTTGGAAGATGGACCGGCCTCTGGGATTGTTGCTGTTCTGAGGACTTTTACCTTATGAAAATTTGCAGTTGTGTCAAGACATTGAATAGGTTTGATATCGAAGATTTCTACCAACATTAAACCAATGTCAAAATCTTCTTTGCAACTAAAATAATAAGCGCATTCATTCGATGACAGATGAGAATAGTAGAGGTTACTGATAAAGTCTGCACATAATGTATTCATCATCTCGGTTTTTGAATTTGGAATAATAATACACTTCATTGTTAATAGTAATATGTGAATCCTAAGTTCCTAACTCAAAAAGCAGTAATTAAAAAAATGAACCAAACCACAAACTCCACATTGTACTGATAAGTTGGAATCTAAATAGTTTAACTTTTCTACAGACCTACAGTATATTGGTATTGTGGGGAAAAAAATCAATGTTCTGATTCAATGTATTACATTTGACCTAATTACATTTGACCTAATTAAAGGGAAGCCAAACCCTGAAAATATTTGTGTTTCAGTTGACATAGATCACTAAAAGAAGCATGGGGGAAATTTATTAAAGGGAATCGGTTCAGAAATAAGAAAGTTATGAACTTTTGAAATTTTTATTTAACTGCAAATTGGCAGCACTATGTGACAAAAGAGTGGACAACCTTGCATAGGGATTATACAGAAAATTTCACTATTTTCACTTTTCTCAGCAATGACAACTTTTCTTCTTACCTCACATTATGTCATGGAGAATTGTATTTTGCAAAACATATTGTGAACTCAGATCATGATCTACAATTAAAATTTTACACAAAGTTAAAAAATCTGAAATTTTGCACACAAAACATATGAGGTGGTCCACTCTTTTGTCAGCTGATGTTGCCAATTTGCATTTTCAAAATTTAATTTGCAGATTTGTAAGTTTCTTATTTCTTGATCAATTTTACTCAAACTTGTGTCAAATTCCTTCTCTCAATGACCTCTGGCCAGTGCAATACTCAAATTGCCAGTTGGGCTTCCCTTTAATTAACCTATTTATAATCAATGTTCAGATTCAATGTATTCTGAGAAGAAAAGCACATGTATGTGGTTGAGGATATGAAAGGAGGGAAGGGGGGGGGGGGGGACGTGAAGGAGGGGAAAAAAGATGAAAATCGGAATGAAAATGAGGAAAATAGAAAAAAAAGACATAAAAGAAAGAGAGAAAAAGACAAGGTGGTCCTCAAATTATGAGTGTCACCCATTACGTGATCTTTGTCTTTCTGTCAGAGTCTAACTGTCACAAAATTTTTTAAAGGTAACATCAAAGTTACAATAATAATAATGAACATACTGTAGAGGGTCAATTTATTGGGAATTTATTTAACGAAACAAACAAAAAGTTAATCGAATTCCTTTAACTCTTATCCTTATCAAAGACTTCTTATAAAATGTAAACAAATATCATTTTAAGAGAGAGAAAAGAAGAGAGAGTGACTGCTGAAATGGGCTACACACCGATACAATCTTTTTAAATTCCAAAGATTTTACAAGTTTTCAAAACATAACTTACTGCTAAAGTTGAGATATAACATCCACCAACATCTGTACTAATTCTTCCTTGGAGATGGCGTCTTGTTTGTATGCCTCTGCTAGAAGCAGGAGACAATTTACAATCCCTTGAACTTCAAGTAGAAACACTTCTCCGTTGTCATGCTGCACTGGCATATCTTCTGAAATTAAACATAAAATATGACAGTATATTTGCACAATCAATTAATTAATTTTCATTGCAGTTCTATCACATATGCTTCAATACATCATTTTAAAAGAAAAGCCCTCATGTTTAGCTCCGAAATCTTAAATAAATTTGATTCTTTCCATTGTGGCTCAATTCAAAACGTGTGCATTCTCTATGGGGACAAAATGTCCCATACGTAACTGTCCCATACGTAACGTGTCTTTTTAGGTATAACAAAGGATCGTCAAAAAATTATCAATCCTTTCAAAGTGAAACTTTACAGAAGTGTACTAGAGTACTGAACATTTATCCACACCAGAGTTCAGCTTGTGGGTGGAAATACTTTCAGAGAGTTTTTGACTTGAATTTTTTGTCTAAAAAAACTTCACTTTTGTGGTCCCATAGGTAACGCAGTCTATTTTCTGTAAGAACATAAAAGGTCAAAGGTCATATCATACTCCACCAGTTTAATCCTCAAATAGGTACAATTGTTATGGATAAAAAACAAAAATACCCCTAACCTTCACTATGATTTTACAGAGGTTAAAAGCCTCTGACCTGTCCCATACGTACGTGCGCGAAAGCTTGGACTTGCCCACATTTTAGAGCGAATAATTAAGAAGCATTCAAATTATTTACCCAACACTACAAAATAGCACATTTATAAGAAATTGATTCAATTTCAATTTTGCAATTAACCAAAACTATTGCATCAGGAAATTTGTGCTTGTGTAATCGAACAATGACATAACAGCCAAATTAATGATAATTTTACTTTGAAATGTCATGTTTTCAAAGTTCTCCTTTTAATAAATTATGCTAAAAAATAACATTCTATCAATCAAAGATACAAAATTAGCACTCCTTGAAAGGTTTATCAATAATTTACCATATTCGATTCATGATAAATGTAATTGAAATGTAATCGGAAATAATCGGCTGATTACAGGTATGTAATCGATTACGATTACGATTATTTGGCCCCTCAAAATCTCGATCACAATTACGATTACTTGAGAACAAATTAGGAGTACAGAAATTTTTTTTTTTTGACGACGACTCTCCTCAAAAATGCGAATATTTGAGATGTGCATTTCAGTGGTAAATTACATTTTGCAATGTGAAGGTTTCCTACCAGATTGTGCACAGATTCGGCAGTTCTGAAAATCAGTTGAAGGCAAATTTCAATCGAGTTGTACCGTTGACACAAAAATCGTTGAAATATAAATTGTACATCAAATGAAAGATAAATTTTTCAAAATTCATGCTTTGATACAGAAATGTTTTCATTCGAACAATTTTAGGGGAAAAAATTGAAATTTTGTTGAACATCACCGAATCGGACTGGCCCGTTATGGGTTCAATGGTAAAATGAGCGATTTTCCATCTTAATTTTGAAAAAATGAAATAATTTTGAACGTTCATTTTTGCTCTAATCTAAAGTTCTTTCAATGATCTTAAAGGGTACCACCAGGCAGAGATTTAGCTTTCTTACTTCAAAGACATATCCCAAATGAACATATAAAACAAGTTTGTGATTCTGAAAGTATTTCTACATCGCCAGGGAATCATTTGTAATATCACCTATCAATCATTCAGTCAGCGCAGTTCCGTTAACGATATCAATTAACGATCCTCTTATCGACCGCTACTGCGATATATCGCAGCACGCGGAGAAAATCTAAAAAATCTCTTGTGTGCAACGAGTAAAGTATCAACTTGGCGTTCAGAACAATACAAGCGCCTGTACTATATATTTCATGCATGCGGAGTAAATGTGGTGGCCTTTTACGCATGGGCATTGTGTGTACATCACAGTGCAAGCACTCGTTTGGGTGTATTACGTAATACATGCATGCCCGTTGCGATACAACTATCGCATGAGCTATGCGATAAATCGCACATACTACCATATAACGTACCATACGAGTGCTGGCATCCGCTCACCCTCCCAGTGCAGTAGTCTGGGTGACTTGACTGATGAAATCTGACCTACATTCAGTAATACGCTTATAAACGCGCGCAATAAGCGCGTATACGCAATTGCGATAATCTTACAAGTATGCACAATCAAAACATTAAGTCATTCCGTGTAATATTATTGAAACAAAAGTTATTTTCTCGCTTTGATCTTTCTTCCAAACCAACATCATAGTGCACAGTAAAATTGGTAAGTTGATTTCAATTATTTAGTAAAATGATCCTAAAATCATTATTTTTGCGAGAGCGACCGCTTCCGTCTTCTCACCCGACAAACAAATATCGTACAAATCAAATATATCGCGTATTTACGATTTTGGGAACAAAAGACTACAAAAAGAAGAAAATAACGGAAGATGTCGTAGTGAAATAGCGCTATGCCGGTATCCGCTCACCCTTATATTGAATGCGTATTGCGTGTTATGCTTATGGTTATAGCGAAGATGCGATGGAATTGTGTTTCTAATTGATGATGATGACGATGCTGATGATGATGATCATTATGATGAACGTGATGGTAATTCAAAGAAATATAAAGGGGATGATGATGAAGATAATGATGATGATGAGAATTAATGGTTTGATGATGATGATCATAATGATGATGACGATGATTATGACGGTGCTCGTGATTATGATGATGATCAGTTTGGCAATCACATCCTTTAAGAAGTTGTCGATTATGATGATGATGATGATGAAGAAGATGATGATGATGATGGTAGCATAATGATGAACGTGATGGTAATTCAAAGAAATGAAGGGGATGATTATGATGAAGATAATTATGATGATGATGATGATCATGATATATGATGATGATGTTGACGATGGTTATGACGGTGCTCGTGATTAAATGATGATCAGTTTGGCAATCACATACCACAAGAAGTTGATGATGATGATAAAGATGATGAGGATGATGATGATAATCATGATGATGATGATGATGATGATGATGATGATGATGATGATGAAGATGATGATGATGATGATAATCATGATCATCATCAACAATATGATGGACGTAATGGTATGTAATTCAAAGAAATAAAGGGGATGAAGATAATGATGATGATGATGATGACGATGATGATGACGATGATTATGACGGTGCTCATGATTATGATGATGATAAATTTGGCAATCAAATACATTAAGAAGTTGGCGATGATGATGATGATGCCGATGATGATGATGATGATGATGATGATGGTTATGACGGTGCTCGTGATGATGATGGTGATGATCTTTTCGGCAATTCAAATACTTTTAGGAGATGATAATGATGATGTTGATGACTAATTGTGTTTTTTTTTCTTTCTTAAAGGTAGACCAGTATTGGAAACGCCCCACTCAAAAAATGAAATGGAAGCTTTTATTACCAATAGTGTGAAAGAATATTATTATACTAATATAGGATCATCAAAATTTGGCCAAGAAACCGCCTACTAATTTCTATATTTGAAAAAGTATATAACTATCTCTGTTCAAACTTGACAGAGATGTAGCCCATACGCTATGTGTATTATACAACCAGCGGGTTTCTTCCGATATTTCTGTATTTAAAGGGATAGATGAGTTCTGGTAAGAAATTTACAGTTTTAGTGGAACTAAATTTTAGAAACCAAAACCTGCATCATTACATTACAAACTAATAGTTATATCTAGAAAGAAACACAAAATTCCAAATGATGTAGTAAAGATCATGTTATCATTCAAAAAGAGCCGTTAAAACGTAAGTGGGCGCTCTCTAAACAATCATCGGTTTCAACCATTTTGAACAAAATATTTTGCATGTGATGTTTTGTTGAAATATTAATTAGATAGAGAAATAAACAACAACTATTAGTATTAACAAACTATTTTGTAACTTTTTGAAAAGAGGAAGCATTTAAAAAAAATGTTGACGGCTGGTTCAAAATTCTCTAATAAACCTGGGGCCCCAGGTTTATTACAAATTGTTACATTTATGGATATTTCAGCCGTTTCCGAACGGATTTTGATCAAATAAAGTTTATTTAGTAACTTAAATGTTATTATCTCACAAAAACAATTATTATGTGTAGCGCCCTCTCTACTTTCTCTTTAACGATACATAGGTTCGGATTATTCCACACAAGCCCTAATTCAATACATATTCAACAATAATGATCAGTATAGATGTATTCGGCCTCTTTCCCGAAACTGGTCTTGCGCTTTAATGTTTAACTTGTGCTCACTCTTGTTCGCATGTTTGACTGTATATTTCGGTTATCTTGTTGTTGGTTGTTTTCTTTAAGGGCAGGGTCGCATTTGGTTTAAAATGATTTATTCATCTACTGTAACAGGACATTTCTTTTATTATATAATCGCTATGGAAATGATAGATTATTTAGATCCTAGACTAGATAATTGTAATTACTTGAAAAAAATTTTATAAGCATATGAGGTATTACACACTTAATGTTTTTCTATTGTTTACTTTATTGGATTTACTAAGTACGTATAATGGTCAATGCCCGATAAAGATGTTATGTTATTATTTAAAAAAAAGATGATTCTTTTAACAACATGAATGTTTTGTATTTCTTGAAAATTCATTAATCTGTTCACCCTATAAATATTTTCCCGTGACTGAAAAACTTGAAGTTTATAAATAAATCGCATGATTTGGAATCAACATTTAAAAAAAAAAAATGTATAGACTGTATTAATTTATCTTAATTTGCGTATTGTATGTGTGTGTGTGTGTGTGGGTGTGTGTGTGTGTGTGTGTGCGTTTGTGTGTGTGTGTGTGTGTGTGTGTGTGTGTGTGTGTGTGTGTGTGTGTGTGTGTGTGTGTGTGTGTGTGTGTGTGTGTGTGTGTGTGTGTGTGTGCAAGTGCAGATAGTTATGTTTGTGAATCCGTGTGTCTATGTGCATGTGCGCCGTACGTGCGTGTATACGTTTAAGTAAGAAACAAACTCGTTTACAAAGTTAAACGACGGCACCATAAAGGACAAATTACCACATGAAAAATACAATTATTCAATTTAATTTTGTCACATAATGGAAATAGAGATTAGAGAATAATGCTCAAAGAAAAAAAAAGAAATTAGATAGACACTTACCATTAAAACGGCAATGTTCTTAACTTAAAAAAACGCAAATGCAGGTGAGCGGATACCAACACTAGTGAGCGGTTACCAGCATAGTAAATACCCTGTATTGTTGCGCGCATTGTGCGCAAAGGAGACCCGAAGAGGAGACGCGCGTTATGTATTTTACTAATGAGCATTAGGACGTGTGAATATCATTAGAAAACATCGCATGCCTAATCAAGTTTTTGCAATATTCTAATTAATTTGAAAAAGTGAGCGGATGCCAGCACTTGTATGGTACGCGTATTGATTGAGCGGTCGTGCAAACAAAGTCGCACGCGCGAACCAGTAGATAGCCGTGGTTCCGTAAGTCGTAGTAGTTAATTGCATTTTTCTAAAATTACAGAAACATATCAGACCTCATGAGAGTATGATTCATATTCAATTATAGTACTCAACCAACTAAGCATTGGTTTTATGATGCCTGGCGGTACGCTTTAAAACTTTCTCGTAATTTGGCAATCATAGGTTCATGACTATATTGGAAAAAAAATGGTCAATTCGGCACAAAAAGGCCATTTTCGGGCAGGTCCGAGCTATTTGAAACGTGACGTACGGGACATTCAGACACTTTAAATCCAAATTTATAATATTAAATTGAATAGATTCTCACATCTTTTAGGCTCAAATGATAGGTATTGAAGCCCTTTACTCTTGAAAAAAATTTTTAGCCCTAATGGCTCTATTAATTAAATTTTATCCTCGTTTATGTGCTTCGTGACGTACGGGACCAGAGAAATTTTTGATTTTTTTATAATTAAATGACTATGAAAGTCCTCTGAATCTAAAAACAAAGTTCTGAGATTTCTAATAACCTCTCATCTTTTCATTATGGATCTAAGTATCTATCATAAAAACAACAGATTTTTTCCCGGCCCCCCCACTCAAGACCCACCCCTACAAGACAAGGGGTTAACAGCAGTGCTCAAGACCCATAGGGGGCCGCATGCGCGTTCCCATTTTCTCGGGAAAGGGGGTACTTTTCAGCTGCTGTCTAGGGAAGATTTTCCTGAGAAATTTAAAAAAAGGGGTAGTTTTGGACTCTTTTTTTCCCAGAGATTTCCCGAAATAGGGGGTACTTTTTGTCAGACTAGTTTCCTGAGAATAGGGGGTCTGGAACTTTGGGAACAAGCATAGGTACCAAAAAAAATTAGGGAGTGGTGGGGCCGGGAGATTTTTTATGCTGTACTTTGTATTGTAATTAGTGAAATTCTAAATGAGCATGCATGACGTACGGGACACGTGACGTACGGGACACGTGACGTACGGGACAGTTTGTCCACTGTACAAAATGAATAGGGAATTCAAAATTTGCCAATAAATTGACTCTTAAACTTTGATTGTACAAAAATAACATGAATTCAATACCCTTTTGTGGGCATATGATTGCTACAGTAGTGGGATACCTATTTATTTGTGGGGAAATAAAAGAGGATTTACAATATGAATTTTCTAAAGTAACCTGAATTGTACAGCATTTTTATTTAATCAGGAAAATATTACATGGGGGACGAGTTAGTGAAAAAAAAAAAAAAAACAGGGGCTTTGAGCGAATTCTCCCCTGAAATGCCAAAAAGAGCCATGGATATTCCCTTTAACTTTAAGGTCCCATGTATACAATATAGGAATTTAGGCAGATGGGCTCTAAAATCTAATAATAAATACTGTCTGTAAGAGTATGTAGTTAGTGTATGGCTCCCAGACAATCTGGTGTAAAACTTAAAAGACCTGCTTTATTCGCGCTAAGGAGACAACATATTTCATAATCTATATTTTAGAAAATATACCACATGTACTATATAAGAAAACACTTAACATGGGCTTACCTTAAAAAGTCACAACCATGACCACGATGTCGATGAGCACAATGAAGGTCCGATCTCGCCCACCGACGTCTGAGTAAGTTCGATTTAGCGCCGGGCCTAGCCGCGCCTACGGCCGCGCCGCGGGGACCTTCCCCGCCGCGCCGGCCGAGCTAGCCGCGGAGCTACGCGTACAATACAGCACATGCATTTGATTGCCAGAAAATACCGTGTAAGGGAGACAATTATATAAACATCACATTGCGCATGCGCAAATCCTGATCGCGAGCTCAAAGGAAGAAATTACTTTTGAAATGGGGGTGTTTTTCACATAATTAAGAGTATATATTTTTTGTGTGTAAAATGTTGAGCGAGATGTACATCATTATGTTGTTACAGACATATCTGATCTTCGAAATGAATATCCCACACATATAGGCCTTAGATAGTGAGATATATCTCATAAACTTTGTGTCTCCTCAATCTACTTTTATAACAACACCGAGTATACACCCCAATTTTTGAACATCTTCTATCATTAAGTTGGTGTACCCTAATATTAAATGAACTGTGCGAATGTAGCGCTACAACGATAATATGAATATTCATGAGGCATATGAACACATGTTCTTGGAAATCTGCGTCAACGAGGCGTGGAAACGTAAAGGAGACACAACTTTTGTCTCCTTAGCGCAAGTGTCTCCATAAAGCGCTATTTTAACACCGCACTGTCTCCCAAACGCGGCATCCATGCATATATTTATATATTTAAAAAAAATAAAAAAATAAAATACCCATCAAACTAACCTGTTACGTACCAATTGTTAACACAAAATACATTATGTGCATTATAATCATTGATTAATTATGTTTGTTTTAATTTTTGAGGAGGGTTTGTATGAAAGCACTATCTTGCGTTAATAATCATATAGCGCATAACCCAATATATATATATAGATATTATGTGCATGTACATGTTTTGCACCGTGTTTAACTTCCGTGTTTAATCGCGGGTCCATTTAAAAGTTTTAAGGTAGAGCGCCATCTGGCGTTTAAAATTATACAGGTCATTACACAACAATGACTCAGCATTTATGGGTCAGAATTTTGAAAAGTGCACTTTTCGGCCCAAACAGGGTAAAATTCAATTTATTTTTTGTATTTAAAGACATCTATCTAATGTGAAAGCATGCAATCCTAGCTTTCAGGCGTACCCCATTATACTGGGAAACTCCATGTGGTTCCGTTTTTATTCACTGTTGAAGTAACCCATCTCCAAAAGGCGAACGTCCGTGAGGGATTATGTAGATATAGATTTAGTACCCATATATCTCATTTATTTTTTGTCATATACAGCTTATATTCGGACAATTTACTTCTAAGACTTGCTTCTCTCTGTATGCCAAACGTGGATTGTGTTTTATTTGCCAAATAGAAAATACAAACGTCCAAACTTTGACTGAATTGTTATATTTCTTTTTAAATAATGTATTATTCGGAACCTTTGCTTTTCTTTAGCCGCATTTTTTAGGAACGCACCTGTATACGCTCGTATTCCCGTATCACATATTTTAATGTGCATGTTAATAGGATCAATTGCTGTCTAGATCATATATTACATAATTACATGACCAAAGAGAGTATAGTTTTCATCACGGACGTTCCCATATCGCTCACGGACGTTCGCCAGAAACAAGAATGTTGGCAGTATGATCTGATCTCATCAAAAAGAGTTTATATTCTTCGTAAATGCCTTTAAAACAGGGTCATTATAGAAACAAACTTGAACATTGCAATAAACCTTTTAAAATGGTTTGGTTTTTACATGGACCTGGTCATTATAACGAGTCCTATTATTGGTTTAAATTGATTTAATGCTTATAGAACAATATGATGATAATACTTTATCTATTCCTATTATATTTAAGCTAGAGACCATGTATACATCCTAGTCAGATATAAAAGTAGCATTTCCAAGTCGCCTGGTCCCTCTTTCTTACTATATTGTTTTTAATTACAATTTCACGGACGTTCGCATAAATTTCACGGACGTTCTCTGCCTGAACAGTCTTACAGAAATTGATGACAACATTTATTTGAATCTCCTCCAGACCAATATAAAACATATAAATTTATCAGTTGATATGATTTTAGCTATCTGAATTAATTATAATGACATGTCTGCTACTTAACTATCACTCTTAGTGGACCTGTGGAAATCGTAACCCCTAATTTTACACCGGCTTTCCCCGGTTGGGCACTCTATAACAGAAATGCCACTATACTTCTGTAAATAAATGATTTTACAACATTTCTACAAACATAAATAACATGTATAACATGTACCATGTACCAGAATACGGTTTCTCACATGAGTCTTAATGTCACGGACGTTCGTATTAATTTCACGGACGTTCTCGAATTGCCTATTATAGTGGTACCAAAGTGTCCCATCTCGAGTCAATTAATTACAGAAATAAATGTAAGTGCCAACATAACGTAAGTGCAAACATATATGCCTATCACACGTTTCAAACCTTGCCATATATATTTAAGATGTATTTTGACTTTGGGAGACCCATAATATATAAACTGTTATTTTGGTTTGTGTATGTTGTACATATATTTCGATTCAATTCGTATATGGTTTATTAATTGAAAAAACAAAATATATTTATCTATTCCAGCTATATGGCTGAATTGCTAATATGCATTTTCACAAAACATAAAACAAACTGAGGGTAACAAAAGCCATGAGCAAAGTAAATAATATACTCGTATAACTTCTTTCTTAAATAAATACATATAGATTGCATTTTAGATCATACATGTATATGTTTTGTATAAAGAAATATTAGACATAAAAACCATTACGATAAATATATACGCTAAACATATTATATGTGTTTATTATCGCATTTTATTATTATATTTAGAAAGAATATTTTAATTTAATGTAAAACCAATCGCATAATTATTATAATAAAAACAATCATTTTAAAGCCTAACTGTTTAAATCTAATTTGCAGAGATTATAAATTGTTTTATAACATTAATATGTCAAAGTTAAATCTTTCAAATAATCACGTTGATAGTTAATTCCGATGTTTCCTGACCCACATCTCGTTTCCTAATTGTTAACCTCCAATCGGTTTTAATGTTTCAATTAGAATTAAGAACAATGTTGACCTTGAATGGTTTATTATAAATATTGCGCGAGCTGAAATTTAGTTGTATAATATTATAATAATCCTAGCAAAAACAATATTTTTGATATATCAAGAAAGAACAAAACAGCCAATATTATATATTATTACGATGAAGTAATCAAAATAATGCATAAATCTTACAATCTCTATCAAATGGAAAAAGTCCAACAAATCTAATCCCTTGCTAGATATAATTTCAAACGATACCACATAATTTGGCACTATTAACAGATTGAAGCAGAGATGCTTTGAAAACCCATTCATACGTCATCATAATAATAAATGCGTTTGTCTCTAGATCTGCATACTTACGGGCTGGATATTGCAGCTTTGCACATCAGGCATAAATTATGATATAATTATGTATTTATTATCGTATTATCATTATTATCATTATTATTATTTTATTTATTTATTTTCTTTTTTGAGGGGGGGGGGGGGTGGGGAAGAGGGGTATGCATGTATTCGTTGCTTTTTCGTAATACAGTCAATATTGTAAAGCAAGTAGCTATCCTCTCGCAAGTAGCTGACGACCTTTGTGATGTACCTCTTCTTTTCAAACAACTGGCGTCATACAGCCATTTAGTTGGACTTAAATCCGACAGGCAGATGAGAAAACAGTCTCAAAGCCTGCAGCAGAGGAGGAGCCGACAGTCTCAAGTTTTGCAGAGGGTGGGGCAACAGTTTCCACTCAGACCTTCGGTTGAAATGTTGTTATTGCGCCATATACCCCCTTATTACCATTATGTTTTGAACAGCTTTCTTTCGCTTGTAGGCCTGCGACTGTGCACAATCATAATCTTGGGGTTTGCCTTCCTATAGTATAATGTCAACGCTGCACGGGTAGAAGTAAATATAATATCTAGGGGTATTACAAAACAGCTAAGCAAGGTGATCAAATGTAAAACGAACCTCCGTGATGGTGACTAAAAATCAACATATTCATGTGTGGTTGGCAGTGACCTGGGTCGAAAGGCACACACAAGGGGCACCTGCTGTCAAAAAATTGTGCCAGTACTTGAACTTTTACTAAGATTTTTGGGGCCATAAATGACGAACGAACGTCCGTGAGCACAACATTTCATAAGTTTGTTACAGTTAAATGACTTGCAGGAAATAAATCCATATGGGATATGAGAGACATAACAATGTACTAACAACATCAAACGGTATCAACTTGATGTGAGCGTTTAACAGGGTAACATTATTAGATCAATTTTCATGATCGAACGTCCGTGAACGAACGTCCGAGCGAACGTCCGTATCATAAATAGTTGTCAAAAGGCTTCGAAAATGCCTGATATAAGTTTTTGGTTAGCTGCTTGCCAAATAAAATTGCTGTACCGGTGTCTACGTGCAGATAAGCAGCCTCAGATTCGTAACTGGGTCTACTCTTGCCGGACGTTCGTTTTCATCACGGACGTTCACGAAGATCAGTTTCGGCCCAAACCAAATATTGTATTTGATAGATAGTTTTCAAATAGGCAAAATACTGTGGCCCTATTGTGAGTTCATCAGACTGACCCCAGCAATTGATGACTATAGGATGCACTTCGCTGAGCAGTGATGATACAAGACGACAGAACGTCCGTGACGAAATCCAGTATAATTTCATACAAAAAAATGTTACTCCGCGAGCAGGAGTAGTTAGCCAACAATTTTTGTAGAATGTGTTCAGTGGGTTCAACCCTTACTTTTGGCAATAGTTTTTGTTTTGACAACTAAGTAGAATTCTGGTTGTATGGATTTTAATGTATGTTCACGGACGTTCACTTATTATGACCTTTCCTATTGAAATGTACCATGAGATCATATCAATGCCGCTCTACCGCCAATTCTTATGTGATACATGCTCAAGACATGTAAGATAGAAAATATAGACGTTAATGCCTTTAAAGTTGATTAATATTTTTTTTATCAGGTTAAAAAAAATATCATAATTTTGTGCAAAATGCCAATTTATCTATTTTTTCACGTTTGAGGTCCTGTGGCATGAAACCAAATGTTTGAAATGATATAAAACTATACATTTTCTGAAAGCCTTAATAATTCTCTTTAATAAGAGACCCAAAACAGGTATATCAGAGTTAATGGTGAGACACAGCAAATGATAGAAGCGCTCAAGGTCTGGAAATGGCTAAAAGTGCACTTTTCAAAAATCTGACCCTTATACAATCAAAACTTCCGCGTTTAATCGCGGGTCCAATTAAAAGTTTAGGGTAGAGCGCCATCTGGCGTTTAAAATTATACAGGTCATGACGCAACATTGAATGACTCAACATTTATACAATCAAAACTTCCGTATTCAAATTGGATAAATACTTTTAACATTCATACAGTCAAAACAATCAAATCAATAATCAACGCGTCATTAATAACTATACATATTACGTTATTGCGTTCTAAATATAATAATAATGATAAAGAAATGTAGCAATAACGTAAACTTATGACACTTTCACAGCGTGAGTTAATACTTTGAACGATATATTTGTAAGATCATTCGGAGGTACTCTACGATCGTTAAATATGTACAAATAAATAGTTAATAACATATCAGTAATAGATGAAGTAATTATTTCGTTCTAAATGTATGAATATATATATACAATTATTGATATTTAAAAAAATAACACACAGAAAAAAAAAAACACTCACCATTTATCGGTACAGAGTTGCGATGTATACTTTCACTGTCCGGTTCCTGTGCAATAAAATAGGTCGTCCTCGCAAAAACTAAACAATGTTGCTCAGGTTCTAATACTTCATAAAATTCATTTCTCACAGCTGAAACATCTTCAATGCAAGTACATGCATGAAGCAATCTCACTAACTCTGGCGTAGAAATCATCTTGGAGACATCACCAGCAAAAGAAGCAGGAATATCAATAGGTCACAATAGAAGCGCGTTGTCCACCCGTTGTTCGTATAACAATGACCAAACATAATTTCATACATTAGTATTTAAACCTACCGCCTTTGCATGCAACGTACACAATTTTACCACGCATCATGTGATAAATTCGAACCAATCAGATACTTTGGACACAACCAGTAACTTTCACTCTATCTGTCTCTCTCCTTTTTGCTTTTATTGTTTTGCTTAGTCATCTTTTGATCATTATAGTCTGCCCCCCGTGTATTATAGCCAATGGGCTACCCGAGTCACGTGACGCTCACGTACCAATCATATGCTCTACCCATACCTGACTCACGCTTCGTGTAATATCATGTGATAACCACGCACCAATCATATGTTTCACCCCGTGTCCACCGCCTCAGTATACGGCTTTTTGTTCCATCGCGCATCCGGTCATCGCTGTAGTTGGCGTCGCTTTTGGCTTTTTAGCTTTTTGGAGCGGGCATTTCAAAGTACGTTTTCATCGTAACATGACGTACCAGTATCGCGCTCGCTCCCCGTCGCTTCGGTCACAGATATTGTCAAAGGTTTGATATAATTTGTATTTTGTTGCTGTTTCATCATCTTTTCATTCTATTTCGCGTCATTTCGTATCATATTTGTCACTCCATTTCATTGTATTATGTATTTGTTTCGTATTTCAAAGCTGTTTCTTTTTAAACTCTTTTTATCATGTAGCCGATCGTGATTTCCTTCACGCAATTTTCCGACGTTTCTTTCATTGAACATTCTCTCTCCTATAATTGTATATGTATCGCTTTAATTCATCAATTCTTTACTAACATACATCATGTATTCATTGGTTTCTTTTTTCTTTTCGTTGGTTGCACCACCATTAACCGATCGTTTCAATCTCTTTATTTTCCTCACGTACAATCCATTTTCTTACTTTTTATTTGTCAAACACAGTTTAAAGTTTCATATTAATTTTCTCTCCTTCCCTTCATTGATACCATCCATCGTTCAATCTTTCCTTCATTCGTTCGCTTTTTTTTTTTTTTTACATCCACCATTTTGTAAATATCTCGTTTTTTCGCTCTTTCATTTATTAAATCGTCACATTTCTCTATTTTTTTATTTCATTTCCCGTCTTTACCTACTATCAGTCAATGTTACCACGTCATTTTGTATTCATTTCATTCTTTTCTACATGCTAATATCATCTCCTTCCGGTCAAAATACGGTGGGGTACCCTGCTTCTCTCTTCCTGCGGGTATATCTACCCATACCTACCCTGACCTTTAAACATCCTGGTATTCGTCACATCCGCACATATCCACCCTCATCTTTAATTTACTGGTATACATATTCGTCATCACATCCGTACATACCCTCGACTTTTCACATTTTGTCTAACTTCGTGGTACGGCTACATTCAAACCTATACCCACCACGCTGTTTCTAACTTATTCGTTTTTTTCATTCACGCATGGTCGTTCCTTACCTGTTTTACGTTTTAGTTTATCACTCCCTACCGCTCGTATATTGTCTTTCATTTTGTACGCGTTCACACTTATTCGTTTTCATTCACACGCAGTCGTTCCTTACCTGTTTGCGTTTTAGTTAATCTCACCCTACCACTCATATACTGTCTACCATTTTGTACGCGTTCACACTTATTCGTTTTCATTCACACATATTGCGTTTATTCATTCCTTCGATTGTCAGCCACCCATACAACTTATTCTTCTATCATATATTTCATTCTTCACATTCATACTATTTAAAACCCTTATTCGTTTTATTCATACCTATTCTCTTCATTCATCTACATTCTTTCTCAGCATATCATTCGTTCATAATTGTACCCACAATGGTCCTACCAACAACCTTTGACAATTCCGACCACGCCCTCCTAAACTGCCACGCTCGATGAAAAATCCCCCCGATGCAAATTTCCCCTAGCAACTCATTGCTACCGGAAAAAAACAATACCCTCATAATTACATATATCCCGTTACGTAACAGATAAGGTGATGAGTCACCGGAAAACAATACCCTCATTAATCAGCATTTTCTCGCACTTATTACGTAACCGGTTGCTACGTCATTTCCGGCACAGCGAGACGGGCTTAACTACTTAGACGTACTAGGACTAAGTGTATTATAAAGCAAGAAATCGTTATTAACCATACGGTTATAATTGTATTGGAGTGATCTTAAAGTTTATAACGACGGTTATACGATTATTGCTAGAAGGTTTTTACACACAAGAATACAAGAAAGTAGGCGAATTTTAATCAGGTTTGTTTACCAAGGTTCAGTTATAGACATGATTAATGAGTGCCATGGTGTCAGACAAATTGCTTATAAATTAAAATCTTACGTATCAATTTACTTCCCTGGATATCTCGAAACAAAACACACTTAACCACAGTAAAAGTCAAATATATTCCGCTTAATCATATTATTCACGTACGTACAAATTAAAGGGAAACTACATTTTTGGTCAAACATAATTTTAGTAATCAAAACTTTCAAATTATCAATGCAAACTAACATTTATAGTTCAATGATGCTTGGTAGGTAGTAAAACATATACCCCGTTAGTATACACGATTGTTTTCATTAAAAAGGCAGCTTTTAATACAAGAAGACATCCTCCAGACACGTCAAGCAATTTTAGTGAGCAGCATTGTTAGCAAACTTTGATCAATCATGACCCTTCATAGATATCCATGTTATCTAAGTGGGTTATTTGCTCACGTGCAAATAGATTTAATAAAGTACAAACATTTGTATATCATGCGTATTACAAAGAATACAAACAATCAATTTGTGTATCTATTTGTACGATCATCAAGTTTGAACGTAGATTGAACGTAGACTTTAGTCAGTCAAATACAAACTACAGTAAAAGATGAGGATGCGTTAAGAGCTATTTTTATGAAATTTGGAGGGGCGAAATCATATCCTTTGAGGGCAAGATTATAGTTTCAACTACGTTATTATGGTGGCCTCCTTCACGTGTGCAATTGCGACGAGATCGGCAACTGGCGGCCATTAAATTAAACTTAATGGGGTAAACAAATTAATCATAAGCTAACGGGAAACCTTTTGAAACCTTCCCTACAATACTCGTTCACAAAAAAAAAAATTGACTCGAGCCGAAACTCTCTTCGACACATTCCTCTTGGTGTTTTTGTTTGAATAATAAATCATATACTTTAACCAGGGGTGCTAAGCAGAGTGTTTCCTCAAGTACTTTCAAGGAGAATTTTGGTAGACGTTTGGAACTGGTTTTAATCAGTCCTTTAATCAGTGGTAATAAACTTTAATTATATAAGTTATCCTTATATGTTTGAGATAATATTCAGATATCGTCGGTTGAACAAAAGAGAGGGCGCTAAGTCATTTTATTCAAAAAGCAGATGTTAACACAAGAGGGTATCCTCCGGACACGTTAAGATTCAATCATGTATTACCTACAAATGTTATCGAATGTTTGGTTAACTAAATGTTTAAATAGAGAGATCATCAAAAACATATTTTTAAAACCGTTTTGGTAGATTTTCTAAAATGTGAAGCATTAAATGTTTTAATTATTGAATACAAGTTGGTCCCCCACATATATTCCAATAAAATATAGATATTTCAGCTGTTTCTGAACTGATTTTGAATAAATGAAATTGATTATGTCATTCAAATTGTGTGCTCTTTCAAATTTTACAATCAATTTGTCATTACCTCACAAAAAAGTATTACTCGAAGCGCCCTCTATACCAAAACTTATCTTTTCTTTTGATACTTTAATTATTTTAAAGGGGTAGTACACTTTTGGTAAGGCTGTGCTTTAGTAACCAAAACATGCACAATAACATTACAAACTAATAGTTATAACTCCACCATGCTCGAAAGGTATAGCAAATTACAAACGACCAAGTTAATAGCCTGTTATCATTAAAAAAAGAGCCATTAAAACACAAGAGGGCGCTCTCTAAACATCATTCGTTTCAACCATTTTCTATACATAATTATGCATGTAATGTTTTGTTGAAATAATGATTAAATAGAGAGATCATCAACCATGTCAACGGCTATCTAAAAACCTCTTTTGAATTTAAAAAACAATGTGTACCAGCATCAAAAAAAAAAAAAAAATTCAATCATCGAATACAAATCTTGGGCCCAAATTAATTCCGATCGGATATATTTATTAATATTTCAGAGGTTTCTGAACCGATTTTGATCAAATAAAGTTTATTCTGCTCTTAAAATTGTATGCTCTTTACACTCAGTTTGTTATTATCTCCAAAAAAAAATGTTTCGTGCAGCTCCTTCTATACCAAAAATAACTACCACTTTAATGCAATAATTTAGTGAGTAATATTAGTGTGCATCATTGATAGCAAACTTTGATCAATCATGACCCTTCATAGATATCCATGTTATCTAAGTGGGTTATTTGCTCACGTGCAAATAGATTTAATAAAGTACAAACATTTGTCTATCACGCGTATTCCAAAGAATACAAACAAATGATTGCTTTGTGTATATATTATTTTGTACGATCATCAAGGCAGAGTTTGGACGTAGACTTTAGTCAGTCAAATACATACTATAAATATATAAGGCGTAAAGGGCTATTTTTATGAAATTTGGAGGGTAGAAAACATATCCTTGAGTGAAAGATTTAATGTTCAACTACGTTAATATGATGGCCTCCTTCATTTATAACGTGCAGGATTCATGGAATTTGCACTCGCTCGGCTCAAAGTTCAATCTCCGGAATGTTCTCACGGGTGCTGCATGCGGACGTTCTCAGCTAGGACAATTGTACTTTTTATCAAAAGCGTTAATCAACGTGATTGAAATAAAAGATTTACTGATAATTATCTTCATACTAAAGGGACATTTGAAAAAATCAAACCCTATTTTATTCTTCTTTTACCATAAGCTAAACAACACGGTAGAAGAGAAACGAGGAAGCTCCAAGTAATTTTCGTGGATTTGGACACTTTACAGGTATGACTTTAACCAAGAGTGCTTAGCACAGTGTTTCCTCAAGTACTTTCAAGGAGAATATTGATAGACATTTGGAACTTGTCTTTCAAGTCCTTTAATCAGTGGTAATAAACTTTATATAAGTTATCCTGGCCCGTATTCACAAAGGAGGTTTGTACAAACCCTGGTTCAAACCGCGGTTTACATCTATGGAATGCCAATTGTAAACTGATGGAGAGAGAATATAAATTCCTTACTTGTTAACAATGTTGATGGTACACATTCTCTCTCCATCAGTTTACAATTGACATTCCATAGATGTGAACCGCGGTTTGAACCGGGGTTTGTACAAACCTCCTTTGTGAATACGGGCCATAATGTTTGAGATAAAATTCAGATATCGTCGGTTGAACAAAAAGAGAGCGCTAAGTCACTTGTTGTATTTGATCGCGTCTAAAGCATAAACGCTAAGATGAAACCATATATTTGATGAATATTCTTTAAACAAATTATCGAAGAAAATTTATCTGAAAACTTAGCATCAGGAGGCACCGACATACAAGCTAGTACGTGAAACTCATTTAAGCAAACAAAAAAAATCAACTTAACGCCCTCTGACATAGTTTTACCTATTAATGTGTGATTATAAAGAAATGCATGATATCAATCACCAGCATGACTAGTTCATGTGTATTACTCATTACTAATTGTGATACTTAAAAAAAACATTAATACAGTTCCATACAATTACCGAGCTTGTGGCTTAGCGGTTAGAGTGTTCGCCTCATGCACGGGGAGGTCCCAGACTGGGTCATAACAAAGACTTTAAAAATGGTACGTCCTGCCTTCTAGCCAGACACACGGCATTTGTAGAATGGAGAAGGGAAAGTTAATCACACGAGTTACCAGAGGACTGGCCCCCTTCTGTAACTTTCGCTACATTTAGTAGACGTGTGGCCTAGGGCTAATGAAACGGAGATAGGCGCCGCCTTATGTGCCAATATTGGTACGGGAAAGACTTTAACTTAACCAAATACAATTACTGGTAAATAGCATATTATATTGGGAAAAATTGAACGGTAACTTGCCAATTGGTCTACAGCCATTCTAGTGGGGGCTCTTAGGACATCGGGCTTTTATGAATATGGCCACAGTGTTATAGTATGACATATAACGTTAAACGCTATCATAATATAGCATCATAAAGAGGGTTTACGTTGCAAGTTGCAAACTATGAAGAGTTAGAAACATGGATGGCCTGACGTTGAGGGCGCATAACATAGTAACTTAGTTGGTAGTTTGACACCCTGGGTTTGACAACGATGCCAACTATGGACAACACATTTTATTAAATGCAATAGTATATTGACAATCACGCACTAGTCACATGTATTATTTTCACTCACTGTTGTTGCCATTTGATTATGATATTGACAAGTTTGATTGTTTGATTAATATTATAACCATACTGGTTCTCTTCGCGGTTTGCACAAATTATACAAATTATACATAAACCGCACAGCAATTATATTACTTATGATATGATACTTTGTTTCCCTTTTTAAATCCGGTGATATTTTTAAAGAGCACACGTGTTTCGATATCAGCCAAACACAAAAGCTGGTCCAATTGTAGTAAGCAGAACAATCAATTATAAAATGCAATGATTGTGCTGAAGCTGTTATCAAGCATGCGTAAACAAAAAGAAGTTAGTCAGTAACAAAATAGTTAATTTTCCACTAATACATGTACCACTGTAGCAATAGTGAAATTGGTGTAATGTGCTTTGGTGTAATGTGCATTGGTGTAATGTGCTGTCTGTGTTATATACATGTTATACGCTGTTCAATAAGTAACTGTTAAATGATCTAATATTGGTTTAGTTGTATTACTTAGTAATTGTATCATGAACATAAACATAGTTACTGTGGTTCTATTCAACTATAATTTGTCAATGATTCAGATAACACAGTATATGCTATACTGTGTTATCGCAATCATTGTGAACATGTTGAATACTGAATTAATTCCTGCTAATAAAGATGATAATGATAATTAACATTTAGACGTACTAGGACTAAGTGTATTATAAAGCAAGAAATCGTTATTAACCATACGGTTATAATTGTATTGGAGTGATCTTAAAGTTTATAACGACGGTTATACGATTATTGCTAGAAGGTTTTTACACACAAGAATACAAGAAAGTAGGCGAATTTTAATCAGGTTTGTTTACCAAGGTTCAGTTATAGACATGATTAATGAGTGCCATGGTGTCAGACAAATTGCTTATAAATTAAAATCTTACGTATCAATTTACTTCCCTGGATATCTCGAAACAAAACACACTTAACCACAGTAAAAGTCAAATATATTCCGCTTAATCATATTATTCACGTACGTACAGATTAAAGGGAAACTACATTTTTGGTCAAACATAATTTTAGTAATCAAAACTTTCAAATTATCAATGCAAACTAACATTTATAGTTCAATGATGCTTGGTAGGTAGTAAAACATATACCCCGTTAGGTTACACGATTGTTTTCATTAAAAAGGCAGCTTTTAATACAAGAAGACATCCTCCAGACACGTCAAGCAATTTTAGTGAGCAGCATTGTTAGCAAACTTTGATCAATCATGACCCTTCATAGATATCCATGTTATCTAAGTGGGTTATTTGCTCACGTGCAAATAGATTTAATAAAGTACAAACATTTGTATATCATGCGTATTACAAAGAATACAAACAATCAATTTGTGTATCTATTTGTACGATCATCAAGTTTGAACGTAGATTGAACGTAGACTTTAGTCAGTCAAATACAAACTACAGTAAAAGATGAGGATGCGTTAAGAGCTATTTTTATGAAATTTGGAGGGGCGAAATCATATCCTTTGAGGGCAAGATTATAGTTTCAACTACGTTATTATGGTGGCCTCCTTCACGTGTGCAATTGCGACGAGATCGGCAACTGGCGGCCATTAAATTAAACTTAATGTGGTAAACAAATTAATCATAAGCTAACGGGAAACCTTTTGAAACCTTCCCTACAATACTCGTTCACAAAAAAAAATTTTGACTCGAGCCGAAACTCTCTTCGACACATTCCTCTTGGTGTTTTTGTTTGAATAATAAATCATATACTTTAACCAGGGGTGCTAAGCAGAGTGTTTCCTCAAGTACTTTCAAGGAGAATTTTGGTAGACGTTTGGAACTGGTTTTAATCAGTCCTTTAATCAGTGGTAATAAACTTTAATTATATAAGTTATCCTTATATGTTTGAGATAATATTCAGATATCGTCGGTTGAACAAAAGAGAGGGCGCTAAGTCATGTCATTCAAAAAGCAGATGTTAACACAAGAGGGTATCCTCCGGACACGTTAAGATTCAATCATGTATTACCTACAAATGTTATCGAATGTTTGGTTAACTAAATGTTTAAATAGAGAGATCATCAAAAACATATTTTTAAAACCGTTTTGGTAGATTTTCTAAAATGTGAAGCATTAAATGTTTTAATTATTGAATACAAGTTGGTCCCCCACATATATTCCAATAAAATATAGATATTTCAGCTGTTTCTGAACTGATTTTGAATAAATGAAATTGATTATGTCATTCAAATTGTGTGCTCTTTCAAATTTTACAATCAATTTGTCATTACCTCACAAAAAAGTATTACTCGAAGCGCCCTCTATACCAAAACTTATCTTTTCTTTTGATACTTTAATTATTTTAAAGGGGTAGTACACTTTTGGTAAGGCTGTGCTTTAGTAACCAAAACATGCACAATAACATTACAAACTAATAGTTATAACTCCACCATGCTCGAAAGGTATAGCAAATTACAAACGACCAAGTTAATAGCCTGTTATCATTAAAAAAAGAGCCATTAAAACACAAGAGGGCGCTCTCTAAACATCATTCGTTTCAACCATTTTCTATACATAATTATGCATGTAATGTTTTGTTGAAATAATGATTAAATAGAGAGATCATCAACCATGTCAACGGCTATCTAAAAACCTCTTTTGAATTTAAAAAACAATGTGTACCAGCATCAAAAAAAAAAAAAAAATTCAATCATCGAATACAAATCTTGGGCCCAAATTAATTCCGATCGGATATATTTATTAATATTTCAGAGGTTTCTGAACCGATTTTGATCAAATAAAGTTTATTCTGCTCTTAAAATTGTATGCTCTTTACACTCAGTTTGTTATTATCTCCAAAAAAAAATGTTTCGTGCAGCTCCTTCTATACCAAAAATAACTACCACTTTAATGCAATAATTTAGTGAGTAATATTAGTGTGCATCATTGATAGCAAACTTTGATCAATCATGACCCTTCATAGATATCCATGTTATCTAAGTGGGTTATTTGCTCACGTGCAAATAGATTTAATAAAGTACAAACATTTGTCTATCACGCGTATTCCAAAGAATACAAACAAATGATTGCTTTGTGTATATATTATTTTGTACGATCATCAAGGCAGAGTTTGGACGTAGACTTTAGTCAGTCAAATACATACTATAAATATATAAGGCGTAAAGGGCTATTTTTATGAAATTTGGAGGGTAGAAAACATATCCTTGAGTGAAAGATTTAATGTTCAACTACGTTAATATGATGGCCTCCTTCATTTATAACGTGCAGGATTCATGGAATTTGCACTCGCTCGGCTCAAAGTTCAATCTCCGGAATGTTCTCACGGGTGCTGCATGCGGACGTTCTCAGCTAGGACAATTGTACTTTTTATCAAAAGCGTTAATCAACGTGATTGAAATAAAAGATTTACTGATAATTATCTTCATACTAAAGGGACATTTGAAAAAATCAAACCCTATTTTATTCTTCTTTTACCATAAGCTAAACAACACGGTAGAAGAGAAACGAGGAAGCTCCAAGTAATTTTCGTGGATTTGGACACTTTACAGGTATGACTTTAACCAAGAGTGCTTAGCACAGTGTTTCCTCAAGTACTTTCAAGGAGAATATTGATAGACATTTGGAACTTGTCTTTCAAGTCCTTTAATCAGTGGTAATAAACTTTATATAAGTTATCCTGGCCCGTATTCACAAAGGAGGTTTGTACAAACCCCGGTTCAAACCGCGGTTTACATCTATGGAATGCCAATTGTAAACTGATGGAGAGAGAATATAAATTCCTTACTTGTTAACAATGTTGATGGTACACATTCTCTCTCCATCAGTTTACAATTGACATTCCATAGATGTGAACCGCGGTTTGAACCGGGGTTTGTACAAACCTCCTTTGTGAATACGGGCCATAATGTTTGAACAAAAAGAGAGCGCTAAGTCACTTGTTGTATTTGATCGCGTCTAAAGCATAAACGCTAAGATGAAACCATATATTTGATGAATATTCTTTAAACAAATTGTCGAAGAAAATTTATCTGAAAACTTAGCATCAGGAGGCACCGACATACAAGCTAGTACGTGAAACTCATTTAAGCAAACAAAAAAAATCAACTTAACGCCCTCTGACATAGTTTTACCTATTAATGTGTGATTATAAAGACATGCATGATATCAATCACCAGCATGACTAGTTCATGTGTATTACTCATTACTAATTGTGATACTTAAAAAAAACATTAATACAGTTCCATACAATTACCGAGCTTGTGGCTTAGCGGTTAGAGTGTTCGCCTCATGCACGGGAGGTCCCAGACCGGGTCATACCAAAGACTTTAAAAATGGTACGTCCTGCCTTCTAGCCAGACACACGGCATTTGTAGAATGGAGAAGGGAAAGTTAATCACACGAGTTACCAGAGGACTGGCCCCCTTCTGTAACTTTCGCTACATTTAGTAGACGTGTGGCCTAGGGCTAATGAAACGGAGATAGGCGCCGCCTTATGTGCCAATATTGGTACGGGAAAGACTTTAACTTAACCAAATACAATTACTGGTAAATAGCATATTATATTGGGAAAAATTGAACGGTAACTTGCCAATTGGTCTACAGCCATTCTAGTGGGGGCTCTTAGGTCATGGGGTGTGCACTTCCGGAAAAATGTGTGAATTTTGGCACACAGATAGTTTAGACCTTCCTCTTCAAGAAATTTGATGGAAGCAATTTTGCACTGCCCATTCTTGGACGCCATCTTGAATTTCAAAATGGCCGCCATCTGGCACCTGTTTTCATCAATATCTCAGCAACTAAAACAGCTAGAGAGTTATTTTTAGTGGCTATACCCACATAATGGGGGCCAACGAATCACCTGAATCGAATATCAAGACTTCAAATGGCAGCCATCTTGAATTTCAAAATGGCCGCCATCTGGCACCTGTTTTTTTTATCAATATCTCAGCAACTAAAACAGCTAGAGAGTTATTTTCAGTGGCTATACCCACATAATGGGGGCAAACGAATCACCTGAATAGAATTTCAAGACTTCAAATCGCAGCCATCTTGAATTTCAAAATGGCCGCCATCTGGCACCCGTCTTCATCAATATGTCAGCAACTAAAACAGCTAGAGAGATATTTTCAGTGGCTTTACCCATATAATGGGGGCCAACGAATCACGTGAATCACATATCAAGACTTCAAATGGTAGCCATCTTGAATTTCAAGATGGCCACCATGGGAAGCCTACATTAAACTCCATCTCAGAAACTAAAGCCATTACGGAGTTCATTTCAACTGAATCTGTTTGTGGTCAACTTGTAACAATTTACCAATAGATGGAAGCAATTATGCACTTCCCAATTTAACCGCCATCTTGAATTTCAAAATGGCTGCCATCTGAAACCCTGTTTTCTCCAATATTTTACAAATTAAGACAGCTGCCACGAGTAGCTTATTCAATTATGTATCTCAGAATAAAATCAGTCAGTGCATTTTGATGGGTAGCCCATCTTAGGCCGGAAGCAATTCAGCAATGTTGCTGATATTTAATGATATAAAGATAATCTGAACCAACAAGAAGTCTACTTAACAATTCGATTGATTAAACAAAGTTATCGGGTAGGAGGTAGTTCAAAAGAGAATCAATTAGTGACTAACCTACCTTTGGAGAAAAGCAGTAACATTCATTCGAGCATTATTTGCAAATGTTTCAGTCCCCACTAATTATAACTAACTAAATGGAAAAAAGTTTGAACATTTTGTTGACCATACAAATGTTCACTTCCTAATATTCGGTTCTCATCAACAGCCTTCGTCAGCTGTGCATGACCTGACTGTTGACCTTTTTTACAAAATGATCAATTTTCCAGTGCGTCATCAGGTAGTTTGTTTCGCGCACTGTCTCTGTTCAGTGTGGGTTGAAATGCCAGGATATATACATGCAGATATCTTCCTTCAACCTTTTTGTATTGTGCCACATTTCCGAAATGTAGACCTTCTGCCAGTCCGACCTGATGTGGCCCGTTTTGAGACACTCCAGAGGAACGAATTGGGCGTCGGTGTTCCAAATGTCTGGTCTTGGGAGATCGCTACGTTTCTTTCACTTATGATTCACTGCATAGGACTGTTGTTTGCAGCCAAATGGCTAGTAGTCCACCCTTTGCATGGAATTACAATGTATATACTACACCCCACAATTATTTTTGATGTTGTCTTTAGGCGGTACTAAGATTTTGTTTTGTGTTCTTGTCGGCTTTAGATACACCCTAATGCCCAATTAAATTGAAATTCAGTTGATTGAATCTGAGATTTCTAATATCTGGTCAGATGAGTGTCATGTTGAGCATTGCATGTTCCTCTCAGTTGGGTGATCCTTCTGTAGCTTTTTAAGCCCAAATATAGTTGCAACACACATAATAGAGACTAGTAATATGTTATCATCTGGACAGCCAAGGGATTGGTGATTACAATAATGGAACAAAGTAACAGTCACTCCTAATGTTTGTTCAAATAGGTAATTATAGGTGAAATGGGACATTGGACAGTGTGAGTTGCTTTCCGATAAATCTTAACTTTCAGGCTACAATCAAGTTTGATCACTATCATGACTTATGAAAGTGTCAAGGAACACTAACGACTTATCATTCCCTTCGTTAGGGAACTAAATGTGTACTCCTGCACAAATTGTTTCTTGAGTTTGGGATGAGTGTCATCCATGTAACGGTAACAATACCACCAAATTTGTGGTTTCGGTGCATTGTCAATGTCTATTTATTCAAGGGTTTTATGTACAAATTTCATAGGATGGGAGTGAGAGGGAATATTATTGCTGCTTCACGGATTTGTTGGTAAAAGATCCATTGTAGCCAATGTTTGTGGACCCTGTATGTGTACATGTTCTTGCAGGGGTTAGAAACCTGGCTAACAGACAAACTGGTCCAGACCTATCCTATTATATCTCCTCCTGTGTAACAGACATGTCACCACGTAGCCAACTCTCGATTAAGCGTAGAAACTATCGAGAGTGGACACGTGGAAGACGAGATCTTCGATAATTATGAAGTGTCTTTACGTACATTACCTACTTTAGTTGCCAGGACACAATTATCTAGAGTATATATAGGACCAGCATGTCTGAATTATATTGTCCTACTCCTGGAAGAATGTCTACGCTGCGCAAACCGATACTTTGACTATACAGTGACACTTTTAGCGAGCAGATCTTGAACTCCATTTATCCGGACTTAGCGAAAAGGAGGGCATGTGGGCACTTAATTATGGTAGCTTGGAAGATTTACCAGGGAGAAATTCACACAGTTGGTTTATAAAACATTTTCGCCTGCAGTCACCCCTGTCAACATTAGGAGTGACCCATACTTTGTTTTTATCGATCCATGTCAATCCCTTGACACTCTCCACGTATGGCTTATCTAATTGGGCTTTTAAAATGGGCCAAAGCCAACTAGATAAACCCACACTTAAAAGGACATATCTTTCTACCCTACATCAAGGGTGCCTCAAACGCTCTCTGAAGGAATTTGGAATCAAAGTGTATTACAAGCCGTCAAGAACATTACAACAAATCTTAGCTAGCATGGACAAACTACAAAAGGATGTTTGCAAGGAATCACATTAAGCAGATACGGAGCTGTCTCTCAAAACCATATTCGTGGAACACTGAAGCAAGAATTCAATCAATACAATGATTTACAAGATGGCTACTACCTGACATTTTAAAAGCAATCCGGGTAATTCAGTGACATCAACATTAAGTATAACCACTCAAATTGATTGTGTTGCAGTGTGATCTGTAGTAAAGAGCTTGAGCTGAATACAGTTCCCAGGGTGGCCATCTTGAAATGTAGGACGACTGTCATTTTAAGACATCTATAAAGTCGATCTAGGTCATTAAATGACGCCAACAATGACGGCATAACCTCTGACATTATTATCCAGATGTTATTGTTTCTGAAATATTAACCCTTGCTTAAATAAAGGAACTGAGTGTGCTATATATGCACAAAATATATGAGAACAATGTCAACATTTTGAAGCGAAAACAAATATCACGTGGTGACCATTTTTAAATTGAAGATGGAGGCGAAAATGGCAATTGCTAAATTGCTTCCAACCACTCTGGGTGCATCTGACTTGGGTCTTTCAAAACAGATAGGCATATCAGTTGAAGTAAACTCTGTAATTGCTTTAGTTTCTGAGATGGACTTAAATATAGGCTTCCCATGGCGGCGATCTTGATATTCAAGATGGCTGCCTTTTGAAGTCTTGATATATGATTCAGGTGATTCGTTGGCTCCCATTATGTGGGTATAGCCACTGAATTTAACCCTAAAAAGGCCAGGGGGGCCATAATGCCCCCCCCCCCCCCTCCGCGATTTTTGTTATTGCTCCAAAACGCGGTAAGATGACGCGCCGCTGCTTGGTGACTTTTTTTGTTTGGGTCTTGCCCATATTTTAAAAGAAAAATTTTGAAAATCGGACCTACCATTACGAAGTCACGTGACCCTTTGTCAATGCATGTCAGCCCGAAAATTGCTCAATTTCATGATTTGTGTACAAAACATGGAAATATCAGTTTTCGTAAAAGGAGGTATATCATTGGTTATTTGGTCTTGTTTACATTTTATATGTTTGTTTTGGGGTTCAAAATAGTTGAAGTATAGTTAGAAATAAAAAATAAAAAAACAATAAAATACATAAGTAAACAAAAACAAAGAAATACATAAGAAATTTTAAAAACAATAGAAAACATTAGGAAGAACCTGGCTCTTCCAAATTTTGTTGTGGTATTATTATTCCAAATGCTCTAAAGAATATATGTAGTGAAAACCAGAGTTTAATTATGAAGAATATATGACTTATGGGTAAAAATATGAATTTTATGACCTTATTTGCATACATTACCATAAATATGCAAATTAATGAATTTTTCAAAAAATTAAAATTACCATTTTCTATACACTTCACTTATCATGCGTGCAATTTTTCACGGCGATCGGCCCCTCCGCGGCCGAGATCTTAGGGGGGGGGGGGGGGGGGCATAATGGCCCCCCGGCCTGCTGAAGACCTCAAATAGCCCGGCCTTTTTAGGGTTAACTCACTAGCTGTTTTAGTTACCGAGATATTGATGAAAACAGGTGCCAGATGGCGGCCATTTTGAAATTCAAGATGGCTGCCATTTGAAGTCTTGATATTCAATTTAGATGATTCGTTGGCCCACATTATGTGGGTAAAGCCACTGAATTTAACTCTCTAGCTGTTTTAGTTGCCGAGATATTGATGAAAACAGGTGCCAGATGGCGGCCATTTTGAAATTCAAGATGGCTGCCATTTGAAGTCTTGATATTCGATTCAGGTGATTCGTTGGCCCCCATTATGTGGGTATATAGCCACTGAAAATAACTCTCTAGCCGTTTTAGTTGCTGAGATATTGATGAAAACAGGTGCCAGATGGCGGCCATTTTGAAATTCAAGATGGCGGCCAAGAATGGGCCCTGCAAAATTGCTTCCATCAAATTTCTTGAAGCGGACGGTCTAAACTATCTGTGTGCCAAAATTCACGCTTTTTTCCAGAAGTGCACACTTCGTCCCATATATTGACTTAAGAGCCCGCACTATTCGGTCTACTAGAAAATTATACATTTTGGGGGCTTATTTTGGATTATGATTAGGTTAGTGATGTGCATTAGGGTTAGGGTTATGTTTCTGGTTAGGGATCGTCTTTTTGGTAAAAACCGTGATGTTTGGGGTGGTGGTATGATCACAGTGTATATCCATCATGTTCCTTGACCGGCGCGGTAGTAAAGGATATGTAATGCGCTATGAGACTCACGTGAATAGCGCTATATAAATAGCCGTTGTTGTGTTCTTATTATTACTATGAAACATACATGAGTACCCACCATTGTATATTGTGAAAGTTGGAACATCACATGAAAATAAAACATTTTTAAAAAGGTGTGATGATGCACACATTAATAACAAAAAACTATTGTAAAACCAGTAACAACATCAACACAGGCATGACTCCGAAGCTTTTCAACATTTCACCACAGGTGACAGCCACGGCCACTTTTTTGTTTGCATTAAAGTACCAACGAAAAGAAAATTATAATTTGCGATCATTAGCGATATAGCAGCTTACACATTGAGATAAGTTATAGGCCCCAATCGACCCAGCAATTATTTAAAAAAAACCCATCACAGGATCGATTCTGAATGCTCTCCGAACAAAATATTGTAGCGAAACAAGATTATTCGGTCTTTTTGTAAGGCTATAATATAGGCTTTCATTATTTTAGTGTTCACTTTGTCTACAAAGTCCATGGTTGTTAGTGCTCATGCATATTCATGATGTTGTTAGCATATCTATTGTTTTAATTATAATTATGCTGTTTTATGCAAGTTATATCAATTATGGTTATCTGGATCTAGTAACTTTGTTGCCATGTACACAAAGTGATAAATGGTTGGTACAATGTTTGTTATCTGATATGTCCTCTGATATGTCCACAGGATATTGTGCGAAAATTTCAAGTCAAATGGACGTTATTATGGTCGAGTACGGAGCAAAAATGCAAAGTGATGTTCACTAACTCATTGCACTCTCTTAGTAAACGGTTCTCGCGATCCGTTGGATAATTTAACATCTGAACACTTCAATCGTAAATATCTTTTTAACGAAAGGGAAATTTGGAAATCCGAAACCTGTCCCATGCTTTTTTGTTACCAACGCCTAGCTGAGTTGTTAATCAGATGAGAAGGGGTCCAGTCATTACCCCTTGGTATCCAACGATACCAACGCCTAGCAAAATTCATCAAAATTTGGTTCTTGAACTACCCGGGTGAAGCGTGAAGCGTGCCTTATGGCATATAATAAGGATTCATTGTTCAACCATGTTATGAGTTATAGGTAGCCATTTTATTCCAAAGATATGTTGCTAGGTGACGTCATAAACGATATACATATACGGTATCGATACATAAATCTCATATCGTAACATCCCTCTTCCTTTGAAGTTAAACAATTACAATCCCCTTTAACAAAACATGTTCTAATAAATTGTACAATATAATGCCATTGACCATAACATAAAATGCTATACTTTTATAAACTTCTTAATCAACCTTGCTTATTTTAATAACACCTTAATTTAATAAATGTTTGCCCATACTATTATACTACGGCCATTCGAGAGTGATTAGCATAACAATGTACTCAAGTAAGCTTATATTATTTCAGTGTGTTAAGCTTCAATATTGCGACTGTGTGTGTAAGTATAATAATGACTATTTCAGTACACTTCCCTATGGTTACTATAAGACATATTATTAACTCTCAACAAACTTTAACAAGTAACACAATGGATCCAATAACTTGCTTGACCCAACAACAAATATAACAATAACGGCAGTATTTTGACACTGTCATATCCTTCAACTACATAACACATTGGGGGCCAACTTGGCGCCTTCCTCCCTTCCTTAAAAAAAAGAATGCAAAAGAATAATATTTGCATGCTTTTGTTCATGCTTACATCAACCAAGAAAAAACATGTCTCTGACTTTTCATTATATTCGCGTAAACCAGGGTGTATGTTCACTAGGGCGGATATCTGGCCGGTTTTCGAATTGTGCGACCTGATCTAGTGGTTCAATAATCAGAGTGTGTGTTTGTGTTCAGAGTGTTGTGATTGCGTTCTGCGTTGGGTGTGTTTGCGCTATGACTGTCCCTGCTAGTGGGTGTGTGATGTTGGTGTGGTGCGGGGTCGTCAGCAAAATGTATACGTTTGGCAATTTCTTGCGCATGATTGGGCGTACTACTGACCGGAATCTCCCTCAAGTGGGAGCGATTGCGACGAAGAATAGCGCCGTTGGGGGTGGCGACCTCATACGACCGTGGTTCGGAACACACCCTTGAGATCTTCGCGGGTACCCACGTGTGCTCCTGCAGGTGTAGGACACGGACCTGTTGTCCTACGTGAAGTGGTGGGAGCTCTGTCCCAGCATGTTTGTCATGTGTTTCCTTCATTCTAGTTTGCCTCTGCAGGAGATGCTCCGTGTCGGATGCATTGTCTGCAAGATGGTGGCTAGGAATACTGGTCCTGATGGGTCTTCCTAATAGAAGTTCAGCTGGAGACTTCATGTGCGAGTCAACTGGTGTCGCTCGGAGGTGGAGAATTGCAATCTGTGCGTCTTGACCAGTCATGCTGCACTTCTTGAGCAGTGACTTGACAGTCCGTACCATGCGCTCTGCCAGTCCATTGGACCTAGGATAATGTGGTGATGAGGTCACGTGGGTGATTGACCATTTCTTGCACATTTCCTGGAATGGTCGTCCGGAAAACTGGGGGCCGTTGTCTGATACGATTTCTGCAGGTGGACCAAACAGGCTAAAGACTCCACTCATCACTCCTGCTACTGCTGCACTTGAAGTGTCTTTCAGTCTTTCAGTCTTTCAGTCTTTCAGTAAACTACTGGGTACTTCGAATGCTAGTCTGTGATGAGGAGATAGTCCTGTCTGTTCAAGGTGAACAGGTCTGTTCCCAGCTTGGTCCAGGGAGCTGTTGGAACATCATGTGGTTGGAGAGGCTCCTTTTGCTGTCTTGTTTGCAGTTCCTGGCACGCAGGGCAGTCCTTTGTGATACGCTCGATATCATTGTTGATTCCTGGCCAGAAAACTGTTTCACGGGCTAGTCTGCGCGTTCGCTCAATGCCCATGTGTCCTATGTGGAGCTGTCCTAGGATGTCTTTTTGTAGTGTTGGGGGAATTACAACCTGCTTCCCTTTAAAGAGAACTCCATGTGAGACGCCAAGCTCGTCTCTGAATGTCCAAAATGTGCGCGATGCCGTGGGCACCTCCTTGATGGATTATGGCCAACCATTTGTCACCAGTTGCCATAGGGCACGTAGGACGGGGTCAGCAGAAGTTTCCTTCTGAAGTTCCTCTCTCTTACTATGGCCAAAGAACATGAGATCAATGTCTAGTGAGCCTTCAATCTCTGTGCCGATGAAATCTACCGCGACATCTATGGAAATGTCCTGGCTGTCGGCAGGATTTGGCATCCTGCTCAGTGTGTTATGTACCACCATGTGTTTTTCAGGTTTGTACCTGATGTCACACTTATATCCTTGGATCTTGATGAGTAACCTCTGAAGGCGAGCTGGTGCACTCTTGAGTGGCTTCTTCCAAATCATCTCAAGAGGCTTGTGGTCAGTTTCCACGACAAACTCCTTTCCGAAAAGGTATGCGTGGAAGCGATTGATGCCGAATACGAGCGCTAACGTCTCTCTTTCAATGTTTGAATAGTTAGACTCGGCTAGGGAAAGGCTTTTCGATGCAAACGTTACCGGTTTGCCGCCCTGTAGTAGGCATGCTCCTACTCCCTTCATGGATGCATCCACTTCGAGGGTTGTGTCCTTCTGTGGATCGTAGTACTGGAGACGCGCTTGCTTCGTGATAGCATCCTTGAGTATGATGAAGGCAGTAGTTCCCGCAGCGGTGCTGCCTTCTCAGAGAAGTTGGGAATGTATCCAGCAAGGAATGTAAAGAGTCCAAGGCATCGCTGGACGTCCTCCTTGTCTTGAGGCGTTGGCATTGATGGCTTCCACTTTTCCTGGATCTGGGTGGATTCCTGTTCTAGTATAGAGCGATCCGAAGAACGTGATGCTCTCCTTCTTGATGTCGCATTTCGTGCTGTTGAAGACGAGGCCCTCTCGCGCTGCTCTATCCATCAACTGACGCAGATTTACGTCATGTTCCTCTTCAGTCCGACCAACGACAGCTATGTCATCCGCGATGCATACACATCCAGGCAGACCACTGATGATCCTGTCCATGTGCTGCTGGAAGTCATCCTGACTGACGCAGAGGCCAAAAGGGAGACGTTGGAAGCAATATCTGCCAAATGGCGTGTGAAAGGTTGTGAGTTCTTGCGATTCCTCTGCAAGGTGAACCGACCAACAGCCGGCTTTTGCATCCAACTTAGAGAAGTATCTTGCTCCAGCAATTGTGGGGTTAACTTCCTCTAATGTTGGTGTCTTGTGTGGACACCTCTTCAAGGCATCGTTGAGCCGTTTGGGGTCGAGACACAAACGAAGGGACCCATCCTTCTTGACTGCCGTAGTCATGGAACTACACCAATCGGTATGGTGTTCGACATGGCGAATGATCCTATTGTCGTTCAATTCTGCTTTTATCTTGTCTCGTAGGTGTACGCTACATTTCCTGGGCGGATCAATCGTCGGTTTGGCATCATCCTTCAGATGCAGGGTAGCATTTCCTTGAAAGTTGCCTATGGTGTCGAACTGCGTTGGATTCTTCCGTTTCAAGTCAGCAACGCCCTCGATTTGTCGCATAGGAGGACTCGTGCTACGTACCTCATTGATCGTGACTATCACCATGGCCTTGCAGCCAGGTAAGCCCAGGATGGCTGGTCCTTGAACGTCGACTACATAGAATGTTTGATTTGCCCACTTTGATCCCTTGTACTGACATAGTAGATCTATGGTGCCAACGCACCGGATCTCGGTACCATTATATTGTTACACCCCTATGGTGTGTAGGGATGGTTTGCTTGTTAAAACAAGAGAATCTGGAAATAATGATACGGAGAGAAACAGTTCAGTACAGGTGTTCTTCGTGCGCAATCAAGATTCAGAATGGCACATTTATTATCTCAATAATAAATGTCAATCAATAATAGAAATCATAATACAATAACAATATCGTATGAGTAAACACTCTCAAAATTATGTTTCCATATAGTTATCATAACTGATATATAACCATCACCATTAATATCACACATCTCGTATATCACACTTCTTAACCATTTCATCCTTAAGTGTGTTTCTTTCTAAAGTGACTAAATACTAACAATGAATGTGCTATATACATTAACAAGTTACAAGATACGTTATATACAACTATACACTCTAGCCTAATTTCCATAAACATGCATCATGTTTATATTAAAGTCTAACATATTCATTTAAACCGCTTGGCGCTTACTAAATCAATACTACTTCAAATTATCGATCAATTCATAAACAAATGTGTTTTAAAAGACTCAGTATTATAATAGTTATAGTTAGATTATTATTAATTTAACATGATTAACTAATCTAACGCAATAATAATTATCCAGAAACTATATATAATAATCAAGTGCCAGATAATATATTTAATATTATCTTATTAAATAGAACCGGATATTAACTTTATAAAATAATGTTAAGCCTTCAATATAATATATTCAATCACTAAACCATGGCACTTTAATCCAAACATCAAAATGGCTACTTGAATTTATAACGGCTATATAAATTAACAAGAATTCCTGTTCCCTAGTAAATTGAGGAATAATAATGAGACCAAAATTGCACTATCGAAAGCATTCTTATACCAAGAATTCATATAAACTTCCCCTTTTAGAGGTAGTTTCTTCCAAGAAGGTAAATAAACCATCCTCCACAAACACAACTACCAACCTACGTAGTTATTCTATATTCCAGACACTTTAAATTACTATCCTAAGCTAAACTAGCATTGTGTACATTTAGTCTATATTATAATACAAAAGAATATACTATATGGGTATAATCTCAAAGACTACACTCTGGGCATTTCCTTAATAAAGTAAGGAAGACAAACCACAGGTACCTTTGTATATAAAGCCCTGAATATCTCTCTTTTAATCCAATGTCCTCTTCTTTGAGCGACTGGAGTTACTTAACCCATTTCATATCATAGATTAAAGCAGCTTATATACAAGTCTAATCTACACGAACTATGTACAAACAGTTTGGCTTGTTCCACACACACAATCATAAGTTTGGGAGAACACACAGTATAAGTATTATAAGTCCCGTTCACATCGAACTCTCAAAGTTAATCTTCACCGCTCACAAGCTGTTAGCAAATCATGCTATATCTCTTCATGCAACAGTATATAACTTATAACTTACTTATTCGAAACTTGTGTTTCTCTATACTTACTTCATACGTCAGATGTCAATAATTATTCAATATATAATTATTACTAACATAATAAACATATATAATAGAATATTCCCAATATTCATCAAGTTATAAGAGTAACTATAACTTTTCACAAACTCTTCTCTCGCACTCAATTAGTCTCACAAACTCTTTTCTCTCTCTCATAATTCTACTACTACTAGTTTATATCTCATTCATTTAACAAAGTGCATGAATGAACTTAAATATAGTCACCTTCACATCATAACATACAATGTATACAATTTATAATGATATAATGATACAAAGATATAAATAATGTTGTCTTACCTGGAAATAATGATACAGAGAGAAACAGTTCAGTATAGGTGTTCTTCGTGCGCAATCAAGATTCAGAATGGCACATGGAAACACTTGCTGACCAGTTCCTGCTCTTTATCTCCAGGTTATCATATTTCTGCTGGTACTCTATACAAAGGCTAGGGGAGTTAATCCTATAGCGTTTGGTCCAGTGCAGATCTTCTTTGTCCTCACTGGGAGCATCAAGCTCACATCTTTGTCCTCACTGGGAGCATCAAGCTCACATAAACTTACTTGACAAAGAAAGGGTTGGGGCTAGGGGGTGGGGATTAAACTAATAAAACGGAGTGGACATTTATTCATGAACCAGAGTTATACATGCTATATTCCAATACAGAGCTATATTAGGTTTATTCTGTATTTTCCAACATAGGGCTATATTATAACATGGGACTATTCTAACAGGGGTATAACAATATGCTTTGAGCTGCGTAAGAGTTGGGCTTAATTCCGAGCGCCAACTACCGCCATACATGTTCCGTAAGATACACAATGGTAACGTATTACCGCTTGCCCCAGTGTCTAATTTCAACCGCAAGCAGTGTTGTCCCGATTTCTGGGGGCATACAATATCAATATTCACGAATGCTTCAGTGTCGGCTGTATGTTGCGTATCAATGGTATGAAAGAACTGTATGTCTGGCGATGGATCACTGTCAGAACCGCTATCCTGTGGGTCTTGTGAATACATTTCATGAATCGGTGTCTTACCGGTGGCACGGTAATGTTGCCAACCTTTACCACGATGCATTGAGCTTGGTCGTTTGTGATCATGACCGCCTTCTTGCCTATGCGGGCTATTATAGCTCTGCTGACGCTGTGATTTTCTACAGACCCTGGCCCAGTGGCCCTTTGTGCCGCATACGTTGCACGTGTCACTGTATGCAGGGCATCGTCGGGGCGGATGTGTGCGACCACAGTTTCTGCATGTCTTGCCCAATGTGTGGTGCGAAATCGCGCTGACCGACGTGCCCGCATCCAGGGTTTGTAGACACTGGCGACCCGCCGCGAGGGCCTCGTACTTCCTGACCTCTGACAAGATATTGCCAATCGAGTATCCTTTGGGTTGGTCCAACAGGGCCTTCTGAAACGCCTCTCTCTGTGTGGAGGCAATAATCAACTCTATGATTCTCTCCTTGAGTTCCTCCTCAGTGAAGTCAAATTCACGTGCTTTATCACGGCAACGGTTAACAAACTCAGCTATCGTTTCCTCGTGCCGTTGCTTGTAGCGCATCAGCTCCAACCTATGTTTACGGAAATTTACGTGCACCTTTAACTGTGCTTCTATCGTGGCCCAAATCATTTCCGGCTTTGCGAGGTCAGATTCACTAAGGCCGGACGAATTAAGTCGTTTAACCCTAATAGGGCCTGGGGGGGGGGGGGGGGGGCCATAATAGCCCCCCTCCCTCTCCGCGATTTTTGTTATTGCTCCAAAACGCTGTAAGATGACGCGCCGCTGCTCCGTGACATTTTTCTTTCGGGTCATGCGCACATTTTAAAACAAAAATTTCGAAAATCAGACATACCGTTACAAAGTCACGTGACGTTTTGTCTATGCATGTCAGCCCGAAAATCGCTCAATTTCGTGATTTGTGTACAAAACATGGAAATATCAATTTTCGTAAAATGAGGTTTATCATTGGTAATTAAGTGTTGTTTACATTTATATGTTGTTTTGGGGGTTCAAATTATACTTAGAAAAAAAACAAAAAAACAATAAAATACATAAGTTTAAAAAAACAAAGAAATACATAAGAAATTATCAAAACAATAGAAAACATAAGGAAGAACCTGGCTCTTCCTAATATTTTTGTCGTATTATTATTCCAAATGCTCTAAAGAATATATGTAGTGAAAACCAGAGTTTAATTATGAAGATTATATGATTTATGGGTAAAAATATGAATTTCCTAACTTTTTTGCATAAATTACCATAAATATGCAAATTAATGAATTTTTCAATTTGTTTTTAAATTACCTTTGTATTCTATACACTTCACTTATCATGCGTGCAAATTTTCACGGCGATCGGCCGCTTCGCGGCCGAGATCTTAGGGGGGAGGGGGGGGGGGCTGAAGACCTCAAATAGCCCGGCCTTTTTAGGGTTAAGGCCTTCAACCCAAAGGGCGATTTTGACTTTAATCGCTTGCTTAGTAGGGTCTTGGACCTCCTGGTCCTAGAGCACAAGCTCCATGCACTGCCTAAATAGCCTAAATTCACTTGGAAGGTCGATTGCCTTCCAGTTCATCTCCGAGTATTTTGCCATTGTACGTGGTACACTTAACTGGCGATATAAAGAATGATGTGAGTGTGCTTACTGTATAGTACACTAACTGTACGTAATTCAAAATTGTTCCAAAATATAATGTATGTTTTAGTGTATTATATAATAAAAACAATTAATTTCAAGTACCACACAACCAGGTTTAGGCTAGCTTATTTCAGTATGTGCTTAGCAGCTACTAAATACTACGTCTATGGGCAGACAACTACACACTGTGACTGTTCATAGCGAAAACAAAATAAGCCTATGCTAGTAATAATAGTATACAAGTGAAATTCCGAGCATCTAAATCAAGCAAATTCTGTAATTCAGTATTATCAGTGACGATTAATACGTTCTTACGGAGATCTCTTGTTATGGAGATAATTACGCCGTGCGAGTGGGATACAATAGCGCAGATTAGCGATGCTGTCCGTGTTTTCGTTGGTCTAATTCGGCCGTCAGATGGTAAAACGGTCTAACTCGAAAATTTGACTTTTTGAGGTAAATTCACTTTCCGGGTAATGTGAGGGCGCTCTTTCCAATGATGCTATCGAGAAAATCCCATCATGTCTTCTTTTAGAGATAATTTCCGCTATCTTGGTACTTTTTTGTATTTTTCCTTCAGATTTGATGGTAAAACGGTCTATCTTTGAGTTAGCCCATTGTCGGTAATATCGTTTGGAGGTAAAACGAGCTATCTTTTATATAAACCTTTTAACCTTCTTAACTGAGATTTTTTAATCATCGCTGTCAGATGGTAAAATGGTCTATCTTCAAGTTAGACCAGTTTACTGTCCACTGCACGGTCGATCGAAATTCTCTCCGACACGCGGACGACTGCACTTACATCCAATTATATTCATGAAGAGAAATGGACGCGCGCACTAAATTGTATGTGTGGCGCTAGTTTGGCGGCAAAATTTTTCTTGCCTGAATTTCAAAAACATTTGAACACTTGCAACAAAAATACATTCACTTGTCTCTTGTATGATTATGATTGTCAGAGTTAAGGATGATTATAAAAAATTACCTTCATGATGATGCTGATGATGACCATTATTGTGATTATGATGATGATGATGATGATGATGATGATTATGATGATGATCATGATCATGATGACAATGATTACGATTATGATGGTATGATTACGATGATTATGATGATGATGATTATGAATATGATGATGTTGATGACGATGATGCTTATGATAGTAGTGAAGAATGATAGTAATGAATAACAAAAGAAGGGGGATGTCAAAGGTCATTAAAATCAGGTACGGTGGATTTAGGTCGTTTTGCATGCTAACACTTTATATACAATTTCATTATCAAATGGACAGAACAGTAAAATGGTCTATCTAGAAGATGGACCACTTTAAGGGTTGTTTTACAATCAGGGTACACACTTTGTCTCACTTGGGGTGAAAAAAAAAAGTTCCTTTGATTCTTCTGAATTTTTGTTTGTGTGTTGTATGCAAGTTACTGGTAAAGTCTGTAAAATTTCAGGGCTACAAGTGTCAAACTTTTTTTTTTCAAGCATGAAACATGTCCTTTATGAACAAAATAGGGTGAAGTGTCACCTGATGACATTATGCAGAAAGAAAATATTCATTGTTTCTTTGGGTGAATGTGAATGACATAGTTTGGTAACTTGATGATATGAAATCAGAATACAACTCAATTTTTCAAGTGCAAAATGATTTTATTCATGTAAAATTCAGTTTTGCATCTGTTCATACCACAAAATGATGGACTGACAGCATGAAGTTACTGATAACAAAAAACACAGATCAGTTTGACCCTATATTCTGTACTGCACAGCTACACATGGTAAGGGTGCTTTTGCATACCAACTTCCAGAATAAAAGGATAAATGGTTCTTGAGATATATTAGTGTCAACAAATTGTTCGGAGAGGACATTATTTTTGACATGCAATTGTAACTGCCTGAAAAAAATATTATGATTTATCATTTCATGGGATAAATGAAACTGGATATATGTCAGGTTTATTAGAACATATTTTATCTCTGTTGGCACCCATTTATGATCTGCATATAGTGCATAATAGATCTTCAATCCCACATCATAGAGAAATTATCTTCTCCCTCGCTTTAAGACTTAGTAAAAACTGGATTCACATTGAACTAATTATTGTCAGAAGGTACCTGGACAATACTGTGATTATATAGTTACAATTTTGTAGGAATAGATCAGTGTTTTGGAGATTTTACATGCTTTATACTGAAATTCGGAGAGGACATTATTTTTTGACAAATGATTGGTTTAATGCTAGTAATCCATCTTTCCTTATAAATGTGTGCAACTTATGTAGAATCTTATTATTTCATTGCATAAATGAAACTGTATAATATGTAAAGTTTATTAGAACATATCTTATCCCTGTTAGAACCCATGTATGATCTGTATATAGATCTTCAATCACCCATCATAGAGAAATTATCTTCTCCCTCACTGTACGACTTACTGAAACTCGAATTCAACATTGAACTAACTATTGTAAGAAGGTACCTGGAAAATACTGTGATTCTTTAGTTATATATCAGTGTTTTGGAGATTTTACATGCTTTATACTCAATTTGGAGAGGACATTAAAATGAAGCTATATCGTTAGGAATAATAGACAATAAAATAATCAATATATTTGCGATAGTTTGAAAACTTTGTCGGACGACAAACTAGTCGAAATTAGTTCCGTAATTTCACCATAAGGATGCGTAAAATGAAGCTAAATCGTAAAGGAATATTATTAGGTCAATAAAATAATCAATGTATTTGCGCTAGTTTTGCCGGATGACAAACTTTGCCGGATGACAAACAAGTCAAAATTACTTCCGTAATTTCACCAAAAAGGTGCGTAAAATGAAGCTTAATTGTTCTATTAGACAATAAAATAATCAATGTATTTGCGCTAGTTTGATAACTTTGTCGGATGACAAACGAGTCAAAATTAGTTCTGTAATTTCACCAAAAGAATTAGTAACATTAAGCTAAATCGTTAGAAATATCAGTCAATAAAAAAATCAATGTATTTGCGCCAGTTTAATAGCTTTGTCGGACAACAAACGAGTCAAAATTAGTTCCGTAATTTAACTGAAAGGGTGCGTAAAATGAAGCAAGAATCAATGATTTTGCGCTATTTTAATAGCTCTGACGGACGATTAATGAGTCAAAATAAGTTCCGTAATTTATCGTATTTGTAAACAAATGTTAGTTGCCCGATTGGGCAACTAACATAGACCATTTGCTAGAGCTTACTTGCCCGATATCAATTTTTACTTGACCTGGGCAATCGGTCAAGCGTTAATTTCGAGCCTTGCATTATGCTACACACTGTATACAATTTCATTGCAGAAATGTGTATGAGGACTAGGATAAAGCATCCCCACACCCAATAGTATAACAGCACCAAATTACCCACTTGTTCTATGTGATTAACCTGAATAATGAAGACTTTTGATGGAAGTATGTAAATATGTCAAAAAATACTGTCCTCTCCGAAACCAAATAGACTATGTAATATAGATGGCAATCATAGTATCATTTCATCATTGTATAGTTGATTAACAGTATTGATAATGTGGAAAGGTATAAACACACACAATCAAAGCAATTAAATGGATGGAAAGTCTCAATTCTTCCAAATATACATTACATCATGGAATTATAGGGGGTGAAAGAAGATTGTGAATGGATAAAATTAAAAAGCCTCCCATTAAATGATTGGAAGATGTTAGACTGTAATACCCACCTCATGATGAATTAAAATCAGGCTAGTTTTTGTAAATCCATGCACTTGTAGACTGTTATTACAGTCATTTATCCATCTACTGATTATGGGTCGGAGAGGACATTTTGTTTGACACCTACAAAATTAGTGTGAATAGTAAGCAAAAGAAACATTATCTATTGCACATGATAAAACAATGTTTGGTTTACTAATATCATAAGTTGGTTTCAAAATGTGGCTCTTCTTGAAGGAGTGCTGATAAAAAATGTCACTCTTTCGGAGAGGACTAATTTGAAACACGAATTTACCAGAAACTGAGTAAGTGGGGGAAAAGTTAATATCATAATTTGGTAGGATATTAGTGACTCTTTTCAAGGAGGAAAATATAATTCATTGAGTGCAATCGTAATTAAAATTATTACACTGGTTTCGGAGAGGACATTTTTTGACCCCTTTTGCACCTCATTTTTGGTGCAAAGTCAAATTTGCCAAAATCTTACACCCAATTCAGATCTTACATAGACCCGTTGGAAGAGTTGATTCTGATAGTTGATAATGTTTATTGGGTATGTATGTCAGATATGCAAGTGTTCAAACTTTGCAAAAAATGAAATGAGACAGCCAAAATGTGAACAAATGGCATATAATTACATATTTTGAAAAGTAGTTGCTTGTTTCAAACAATTTCTTCGCTGTTGTAGGTTGATCTAACTGTGCCAAATAGTTGACCAAGGAAGATTTTCCTTGGCTGTTCATTGTTTTTTTTTAAATGGCCATCAAAGTGAGTTTTTCTATTGTCTACCCTGATTGTAAAACAACCCTTAAAACCATGAGATAAAACGGTAAAATGGTCTAACTAGAAGATAGACCATTTTACCATAGTATGGCAATAGTGTTTATGGTCTATCTAGAAGATAGACCATTTTACCATTTTATGATGTGTAGTGGGAGTGTATTCATGTGCTGTGGTTAAACAGTCTATCTGCACACAAATCTCATTTATTTTATAATTAAAACCCCAAATAAGCACAAAATTCTTCATTTATCAGTGTTTAATATGCTTCTTCTTGTCCCATTGCTAAAAATGGATTATACCCATCTCCTAAAAAAGCTCAAACCTCTAAACTTCAAAGTCATTTTTCTCAGAACAGCGATTTTCGAGATAGACCGTTTTACCATCTGACGGCCGAATTGCGCTCTAGCGAACATGAAAAGAGCCGAGGCGGTCAGAGTAGACATTTGGCAGGTCTAAAACCTTGTTTATATTAAACTAGGGTCTGATTTGAAAATACTGACCGCGCTAAATTAGAATTAGAATTTTTCTAGTCTCTACACAAAAGTCTCGTTTTGTGCATCAACGTGTACGCTATGCAATGCACGTCAAGCGCAGCATCCTACATACAACGTACAGCCCGTGTACGTTTGATACACGTTAAAACTGTACTGATTTGAGCGAACCGTTGTCAACGACACGAGTGATCAAAGCGGAAATATTGTTAATTTGTTATTATTTGTGACGGATTGATCGTTTATGAATATATCTAGGAGCTTGTTCAAGATGGTCACTAGTGTACTTGTTAAGAAGATTTTGGCGGATCACGTTGTAAGTAAAGAATCTCAAAGACTCAAAGCTCGCGTTGTGTTGTGAAACATTGCATGCACTGTGTATTGTGCATTGCATGCATGACGGTGTCATATCAAAGACAATGCAATGTGACCCACACACATTGTTGACAGTGTAGTGCAGTGGTGGCCGTATGATTTCAACAGCAGGTTTTGATGTCTTACCTCATCAATGATCTCAGAGTTTCAGACTCAATGACTATGATCATTTAGAGTGCAGAATAATTTTGTTTGGGAAGTCAACGTAGGCGGTCAGAGTGATTTTGATCTACAACTACAGTACAACAAGTAGTGCGGATGGACGACTGAAAGCGAGATGAACTTTGTCTGAAGAGATTCTCTTTGTTCAAGCAGGTCAGTTTTACTTTTAGATCATTATTCCTTCTTTTTTACTGTCCATGTTGGTGAGAATTTATTGAGATAAATGTATACATGTACACCTGTATTAACAGTTCTGGTCAACTGACTGTTAATTCACCAAAACTATTCATGTAGGTTATAACAAAACTAATGTACATGTATGAAATAAATCCACCATGCCCAAAATATTATTTACAAACTTACAAACATAAACTAAGATTATTATAGTTTTGTCAAGGTCGGGTTAAAAATTTGCTTGCCTGATCTGGCCACCAAAAAATATGACTTTCATTTGTGCTCGCCCAAAGTAATATTTAACTAGCCCCATGCCAGCGGGCCAGTCCTAGTGTCGAGCCCTGCCTATAAACAAATGCTTACAAATCAATTGTTTTTATGGAATTACTGTGTGAAGAAGGTTTTGTCAGGAGGTATTGAATGACATAGAACAAATTTAAAGAAAATATTCCTGAAGGCATCTTTATGTAGCATCGTCTCGTATTGTACAATACAACATGCGTTCAAATGTAACTTCACTAATTGCCCATGTTACATGATCTGTCAACTCTCTAAACAGTGTATTCTCTTTTACAATTTTCAGGAATGGTAAAGCATGCTCCAATCTTTCTGACAACATACTTGGCAGCCCCTCCTGAGATCCGTGAATTCCTATCAACCCACATATATTTTTGGTCTGGAGGTGAAGGTCAAGGAGAAGCTTTGGACTTCAAGCTAGAAAACATCAACAAACGCAGCAAGGCTTGGGCTCCAAGAGGTCTACCTTCAAACCAGGACTGGTTTTCAGCAATTTGGACTCTGAAGTGAGATGTTTTCTTTCAGATTTCTATGTACATGTATATCCCCTTCAGAAATCTAAGCATGTCGCATGCTAGTAACTAGTTTGTCGCAAGCTAATGACTAGCTAGCGGCAAGCTTAATTATAAGCGATCACTGCTAAAATGAAGCTTGCAGACTGTACCCGCATGCTTACCGTGCACTAGTGACAGACTTAACATTTGCTGCATGCTCACGTTGCGAGCTACATGCATGCAAACATAATCTTCATTGTTTTATTGGTTGAAGATCTTTCCTATTTTAAATATTTCATTTTGCAAGCTAGCCGCTAGCTTGCGTGTAAGCTAGCCGCTAGCTTGCAACGTGCTTAGCAATTGTTATGTAAGGGATGCCTCTGTTTCAGGCCTGGTAGTCAATAGTCCGTATGTTGATCCCATTTTCATGGAATTCCAATTTTCAAAATCCTGCTGAAATTTCACCCTTGAAATTTAAAGTGGACCACCATGCAAAGAAAACATGTGCTTGAAAGAGTGCATGTATTACACTGTACCTGTACATTCAGTCATTTGTCATTACATAATAAGCATTTCCACCCTAGGTATCCACTGCTATTGCTCTTGAACTTCCTCATGTAGAAATGTAGGGGTATGCTCAGCCGATCATGTATAATACTGGTCATCTCTTTTTACCTGCCCATACTCACATTATTTACAAAAAACAAACATGTACATTGATACATGTAATATTGTATGGGAGTGAATGAATTGACCAGTATATTTAAGTGTTTCTGAACTGTATGCATGATTTTTATTTTAGAGTGTAAGTGTGCGTGATCTTAAACAAACCCCAGATATAGTGGCTGTATTCTAATCCCCACCTCTTCTTTTTCTTTCTCTATATCTCCCACTTTTTTCCTTTTAGGTCCGCAGCAGAACCCTCCAGAACATGGGCAAGTCTGAAGATGCCAACCAAGGCCAGGAGTCATCACATCGTGCTCGGGACGATGTTGGTGCGTGGAGGACCCATCTGAGGGAGCGAAAGTATCTGTCTTCTCAACTGACTCCAAACTTCCAAAGACATTCATGTCTCTTGATGGCATGCAGTGGCATAGCGTGGTCGAACTATTTGGGGGGGGGGGGGGTGGCACACCTTATGTATTTCTTTGTTTTTTCGAAAAATATCCCCTTATGTTTTCTATTGTTTTTTCCAAATTATTGGGGGAGGGGGGGGGGGGGGGCACGTGCGTGCCCCCCCCCCCCCCCCCCCCCCCCCCCAACAAAAAAGAAATATTCAAAAGCAAATATTGAAGTCATTTGATTTCAAAAGTTGCCCATGTACACTTGTTTGTTCTTTGTTCAATGACACAAACAAGTTAATTCAATTTGTTTTGTTATTTTGCAGAGTTTTTAAAAGTTATATTATATTTATATGTTATGATACTTGTATTTACATGTGCTATTGTGTATGACGACTGTGATGCTTGGGAAGTCTTCTGAAATGTCATCTCTGGCCGATACACATGTTCAGTTGTTTCATTTTCTGACTTCAGAACAAAAATACAATAGTGAAAGCTTGTTATAACAAGTATGTTTGGTCCAATGCATTTACCTCGTATATCGGGGCTTAAAAACAACAAAATACCTTGTTATGACAGAGTTCATTTTAAAAAGGCTCCACTGTATTGCAATGTGCTCAAAGAAAGATTGTTTCTAGAAAAGGTTTTAAAGGGACATTCCCTCTTTTGCAAGCCAAATTTCAAAAGTTGCAAGGGTATTGTCTTAAATGTTCATATTATTATTATTATTATTATTATTATATGAAAGAAAATGTCATTTAATAGCATGCCTGAAATTAGGGCTTGACATCCTTTTCGTTCGTATACGAATTCAACGGAGTACCGGAACGCTATGCGTGACCCCTACCTGACCCGCGCACAATAACAATGTCATGAACGGATGCTAACCAAAATAACCAAACCTCACTTAAACTGACTAAGTACATTTAATCATATATTCTTAATGTTTTAGATTTTTTTCCGTGACATATACCTTTACAAATGTCGGCTTCACAATACCTTTACAATAATAAGTATGTATTGTTGTAATATTTTGCTAAATCAGTTAAACTCTTTTATTGACCGATATACAGTTTGATGGAGGGACGCATTCGTTTTTTAATTCGTAGAATCCAAATTACAGGGCTGTTCGATCTGACTTTATCTTGTGTGTGTTACATTCATCCCCATCCGTCAACTGGAAACTGATCAGACGTTTTGTAAAAGAGGACCTGTCCCTTTAAGTACATGTACATGTATTCCATACATGTAACTTGACCTTTTGTTTTGGAGGTGTATGGAGCTTGTTATATTTATTGCACATTGTTTGTATCTACTACAGTACATGTAACAAGTAGTTTAAGATTTGATGTTTACATTTGCATTTCATATGTCATGTATGTGTGTGAAGGTATAGAAATTAACATTGCATAAATAATGTACATGTAGTAAGTGTTGATAATGATATGGGACAAACAAATGGAAAGTTTTGTTGGCATTTTCTTGTTCTTGAATGTGTTTGTTGCACGAGTATTGAAGTCATCCATTTACTTTAAATACAATTCAGCCAAAATCACTTGAACTTCTACATTTTGCTTGAATTGTGTTGTTATGGTAACAGAAGAATGAAAATGGATTTTACTGTTCAAATGTCTCCCAGATTTTGATATTTCATTTGAATGATCTAGGTAAATATTATTTTTCTATAACAAATTTACATATTCTCGCATGTCTAAATATACATGTAGCAATTAATATAAATTTTCCCCCCAAATATAATGCTAATGGATCACTTTAAACCTTTAAGTGAAGTAAACACGTATTGAATCAGGGCTTCACTAACACTTGCCCGCTTGCCAAGTTCAAACCAGAATTTGATATCGGGCAAGTAAAATTGTATATATGGTATATTTCTGCAACTAATAGAGTAGAATGTTATTCAGTACATCGCATCTATAAGTAAGTTGGCATGTGATTTTTCTCTGTGGGCAAGTAGAACTTAAACATTTTACCTGCCTGAATCAGCCAGTAAAGAAAGAAAGTTATTGTGGACGCCTGAATAAATGCATGTAAAGTTTCAAGAAATTATTAAAAACCCATCTATTTAAGAATTATATTTGTATTGATTTTCCCCTTAGATAGGGATAATCATTCAATTCCAAAATGTGTATAATTATGTGTATTTAAAATCTGGTATATATGTTTATAATACTGTTGTTATTGTAATTTTATGTAATGTAAAGCGCAAAGAGATGTTAATTCGTATAATGCGCTATGTAAATGTGAATTATTATTATTATTATTATTATATGCCTTTTACAACCATTTGATTTGTGCTAAAGGTATCTACATTGTCCAAATCCACAAACAATCATAATTCTTTGTGGTTCTCTTTATTAAAAATAAATTTTGATTGAAGTGTTCAGATTAAATGTTGCTTGTAAGTATCGGTTTCCATGGTGGTGTATATAATACGTGTGGTTTACGGGTACACCATGTGAGATGGGTGGATTGGTAAGTCCTGAAAAGGACTATGGTAGTCCTAGAAAGGACTGTTGATGTAGTTCTGAAAAGAACTGTTGGTATTCTTTCTAGGAGAGTTCTAAAAAGCACTGTTGGTAGTCCTAGAAAGGACTGTTGATAGTCCTAGAAATGACTGTTGGTAGTCCTATAAAGGACTGTTGGGATAGTCTCTAGGAGAGTCCTGACGACGGATAGTCAACCTATTCGAAACGCCGAGTCCCTCCTACCATCCACCCTCTCCTCGCAATACCAACAGTCCTTTCTAGGACTATCAACAGTCCTTTCTAGGACTACCAACTGTCCTTTTTAGGACTCTCCTAGAAAGAATACCAACAGTTATTTTCAGGACTATCGCAACAGTCCTTTCTAGGACTAACAACAGTCCTTTCTAGGACTACCAATTGTCCTTTTTAGGACTCTCCTAGATAGAATACCAACAGTCTTTTTCAGGACTATCCCAACAGTCCTTTATAGGACTACCAACAGTCATTTCTAGGACTATTAACAGTCCTTTCTAGGACTACCAACAGTTCTTTTTAGAACTCTCCTAGAAAGAATACCAACAGTTCTTTTCAGAACTACACCAACAGTCCTTTCTAGGACTACCATAGTCCTTTTCAGGACTTACCAATCCACCCATCTCACATGGTGTACCCGTAAACCACACGTATTAGTGTTCAGATTGTTAATGGATAGTCATAACCAGGGCTCCACACTTACCTCTGGTCTGGTTAGACAAGTGAAATAGTTTTTCCTTTTCTGGTTGCCCTAAATACAAATTTACTGGCCAGTGTCCAGCCCTGTATAACTGTGTAAAAAGTCATTGTGATAAGTTAGCAATACTACAACAAAGTTACTAGATCCATGTTAAGAAAGATTGAAATAATCATGTATACATAGAAATCATTTTTGTTTCAAAATGTTTTCATTTTTTGTCTAAAATACATATGCTTGCCTTGAGATTGCCTTTGTAAATAAATAAATGACTGAACTTTATCTTACTGTCAAAAAGAGTTTTATTTTAGTACTTATATTATAAGACAGGATGATTATATCTCATTATAATATTCCCAGCAAATTTGAATACAATACAATGAGCATGTAGCGTTTCCCATAAACATACCTTATATGTCGGAATTAATTACATGAGAATATGAGCATTCAGTTTGAAACTGTCATGATAAAGATCACTCCAGATATATTCAAATGTAGGCAATTAAACACGATAAGAAAATGAGTAACAAGTGAGTAAGGCTTTACACATATCCTGACAATTCATTCAAATCATCGAGATGTTTGCGTAGTTACTTTTGTCCTAATACAAATATGTTTGTGGGGGGGGGGGGGGGGGGAGCACTTGCCCCATATACATTTGAAAAACAACAGAACAGGGGAATTCTTTCAAAAAGAAAAGGAAATACAAAAGGTGTAACCTTTATCAGTCTGGACCACGCTATGTCAGCTGGGTACGCAATGACCATGGTGCCGGTAACCACGGTGTGCCCCGCGGGGAGCAGCGGGGGCAGTGCATACGAAACCGATCGCAATAAATTAACTCGCATCAGTTGCAAAGCCTGCCTGGCTGCCGAATGTAAAAACAATTCATTTCATTGCATGTAGCAATAATCATATGAAATAAACTGTTATAGACAGAGGTGATTCGCTCATCGGCAATCAAGTGGCGTAGCTTATCAATGAAACATTGATTTGCCCCTTCATAATCAGGAATTGCTAGTAAATACATCGATTATAACTCTTTGAAATAGCTCAATCACAAGATAATCATAAATTATCACATTCTTTCATAAGCACGTCCGTTAAAAAGGAACTTGACATTTGTTGTTTATTTTCATGTTACATCATCACGCCTTCCGAACCAAAGTTAAACCGCCGTTATGATTATAACATGATATAAGTAAAGTTTAATATTATACTGATCAGTAAGCATGTTAATTTCGTGAAAACAAGAAATCAGTTAGCTCGATGGTCAAATAGCTCCGAAATGGCCGCGCGATCTCCTGATCCTAAGCACTGTATGCACGAACGGCTTCGCTACGATAAACATAGTGAATTACGCGTAAAACGACTCGGAACACATCTAGTCAGAGCGCTGGGTTTGCTCGCTAAAGTGGCTGAAATATGACACCTACGTCCCTCGAGCGATTATATCGCCGCTAAGAGCGAAAGTTATTATCTCCGAAACTGCATTTTACCTCACTGATTGTCAACAATATCACTGTCAAATACGGCTTGGTACGAACAGTCACGTCACGTTCACGTTCACGTCACGTGAAGGTTTTGTACCTTTTGTGAAACAGGTCACCCAAATCTACGAAGTGTCACGTTCAGGTTCTGTACCTTTTGTGAAACAGGTCACCCAAATCTACGAAGTGTTGGGTTACGTGACCCAACAGTTTGTAGATATACTATATGCAATTCATGAAAGCTCACGTAAATTGGCGCTTGCGTAAAACAAGTTAATGTAAATTGTCGTTGAGAAGAGACTAATTCTCGGTAAATTTAATCGTGAACGAACCCGTCCTACCTATACTGTAATATACAATTATAGGCGTACACAGGCCTGGGGGCTGGGGGATGGACACCCCTTACCCCCATCCCCACCCCCTTACATAATTCAAGAAATGTCTTGGTCTCGGCCTCGAAATTTGTGACCAGTCCTGGTCTCGTCCTCGGCTGCGGTCATTTTCTACGGACACCCACACTCCCCCCGCTTACTTCAATTTGTCTGACGAAATATTCCCCCCCCCCCCCTACACCCACCCCTTGAAAAAAATCCTGGTTACGCCACTGCCTACAAGTAGCTAGTTCGAATGTCAAATACATTAATTGATTTATTTAATATTGATTGGTTGGTGTGATTGTTTCATTATAATGATTGACTGATTAATTGATTGTTTATTAGATTAATGACTGACTTATAGATTGACTCGATTCAATAACCATAAATAAACACTATTAATCAAATCATTGTTTTATTACTTTTAAACTCATTGATCACTGCTGCCAGTCACTCACTCACTCACTCACTCACTCACTCACTTTCACAGGCATGCACATACAACGCCGTTAAGTGCCAGTACGCGCAGACGTCGAGCACGGGAACTTCAGGCGTATGCGAACTGAATTGTCCGCTGCGTGTAGCAATTCAGCTGGAAATCAACATTTGCCAAAATCCACGCACGACACGTCTTTAGAAATACTCCAATAACAAGACAAATAATGCAAGTGGTATGGTTGTACATTACCTAAATGACAGAACTGCATATTATCGTCTCAGATTACTCTGAATTATGCACGTACATATTATAAACATAATGATTGAAAAGATTTTATAAGGGGGTATCGGCATTTTCGTCGACATTTTAAAATCTCTTTGTGCGTGTATGTCTAGTCTTAGTAACAAGCGTTTGCAATTTTAAAAATCTTGATTAAACGCTCACGTCACGATTTGGTTAACGCGACACTTCGAGTTTTACCGGCATGGAAAACGACAAATTGTTGGGTCACTTTACCCTACACTTCGTAGATTTGGGTGACCTGTTTCACAAAAGGTACAGAACCGTTCACGTGATGTGAACGTGAACGTGACGTGACTGTTCGTACCAAGCCGTCAAATACTAAATCATTTGAAGTTGTAAGATTCACACGTAATAACTGCTTACTATTATCTAATATCTATCGCAAAAAAAGAAACTGGACACTTGTATTAGTTGAAATATTTCATATTAATGTACGATAAAGTGTATATGATCATATACCAAATTAAAGGGAATTTAGTCCCCTACATGCAGGGTATAACTTAAAGGTGTAATCGTTCATGCATGAAATGCCATGGTCAATTAACACTAGCAAGGTCTGTTTTCAAAAATAGCAAAACAATGGAGGACCACACCATTCGACTGAAATGATAGTAAGCGTCACTCAAAACAAGATGAGCGGGGCAAATAAATTATGACATTCAATTTTATTTGTTATGAACAAACTCTGAAAATACAAATTTGTAAATAAAACAGGTTATGAAAGCATTATCATACTGGTCTGTATTACAGGCATAAAGCTTGTCTATTTCATATGTCCCCTGCAATTTTAACCATAATTACCTAGATAAATGTCATGTTAAAGACTGCCCAAATGTTTGACCAAGGGTGACTTCAGGTTTTGAAGATCTTTGGACTACGGTATACTTCTTGAGAAGAATTTATACCATTTTCATGCTGAAATAAGGGCACAAACTGTGGTTTTGACTACTAAAGCTTTGCCATGGAATTCCCCATTTTGTTACTTTTGGATGAAAATAACACCTATAACGTTCACAATTTGTCTTCATTTATACTCTTTATTGAGATGAAGATAGAAAAGGTCACATTTGTAATGAAAAATTATGCCATCTCATGAATATAGCGTTTTAGATTATGCTTATCAACATTTATATGGTTGAGTGGATGTTCCATTTTTGCTATTTTTGAAAACAGACCTTGGTGTGGTTAATTGACCGTGACAAGTCATGCATGAATGATTTCATCTGGATTTCATGCGAATATTGAAGAGGGTAATATTATCTTTAATTTGATATACAATATCATATATTGTATCGTTAATGAATACGAAATATTTGGTCTCATACAAGTGTCCAGTGTCTTTTTTTGCGGAGTATAGATAGATTGATCAAAACAGAATTGAAATCACATAAAATAAATCCGAACTGCAAAAGTAAGCTAATATGTCACAACAAGGACAAATAAAGGCAAATTACTCTCCAGATAAAAACATGTCATTTAAGCTGATAAAAGATGTTATTGATTAAGTACAAGGATGCTAGGACAAACACGGAAAAGTATGTTTTAGGGAACTATTTTGAACTAACATCACGCTATCATAAAAATTCTCTAATATCCCTTATTCGAATATTCTCCTTGCCATGTTCACGATCGCGCCACACACATACACGCTACAATCGGGCAGATTGTTACTTGCTAGCGATTTAGAAGTACACCGGAGTACCTCTAAATTTGTGTCCAGTTGTCGCTACAAATTTGTCCTATTTGGCTTTTGTGAATAAGAAAAATTTAGCTGGGTGCTAGGTCGTCATTCAACTTCACGCCTTTGTTGGAAGTCCAACAGAAGGTCCCACATAAATAGATTTCAATGCAATAAGTCCGCACCGCAGATCTATTGTTGTTATTGTTCACATTTCGCCTAACAATGTCGTGGAATACCAAATGCTTGTGGAATGTAGACAGATGGGTTGTCATTTTTATTATTTTTATTTCAATATATTTTACCAGGGTGGCCCATTCAACAATAAGTTGGTCTCCCATGGGGCCCTGGGATACAGTATACAAACATTGTTGTTATAAAAACATGACTTTTAAACATCGTTACAAAAACATTTGAAATAAATTTTACGATTGTACATAAATATATAAATGTTTACATTAAAAGAATAAAAATATCAAGATACTGCAATTCATATACACACATTTTGAGAAAAAAAAAGTCTAATAGGGTTTATTCATAATATAAAAAACAACATAAATGTTGCTCACATAATTATTTCATCACTTAAATAACAAATATAAAAATACTGAACAATACTTAATAGTAAGATATCACTCATTACAATTTTAGACTATATGGCAAGGTTTTTGAATAAATATTGTTTCATTTTCTGTTTAAAAATATTCAAGGAATTTGAAGTTTTAATTTCAATGGGTAAATTATTCCAAAGGAATATAGAAGAATAAAATAAAGAATGTTTATATTGTTCTGTGCGAGCCCTAGGAATAATCAAATTCAAATTTGCCGCGTGTCTAGTATTAAATGAATGAGTATCAGAAACAAAAACAAACGAATCATAATAAAAATTAGAGGAAAGACGATGAATACATTTGTACATAAATACACATTTAAAATATGTCACACGATCATTAAATGGTAGCCATTTTAACTGATTAAACATGTCCTTGGACGGGGTATGAAAATTACAGCATAAAATCATCCTTGCGGCCCTTTTTTGTAATTTAATAATACGTTCTGTTTGATGAATAGAATGAACCCCCCATATCTCGCAACAATAATCAATTTGAGATTGAATCAAACATAAATATAATAATTTCATAGTATCTTTTGGAACATAAGGCTTTATTCTCCTTAACATACTTAAACTAAAAAATACCTTTTTACATACATAATCAACATGTTCTGACCAATTTAAATGTTCATCAATAATTACTCCGAGACATTTAATACTTTTACATTGTTCAATAATTGTTCCTTTAAATTTTATTTGCACATTTCCCTTATCAATTAATCTTTGCGGAGTACCTATAAATATTACTTTAGTTTTATCAACATTTAATGTCAATTTATTAGTATAGAGCCATAATTTAACATTATTCATATCTTCTTGTAATCTATTTTGAATATCAATTCCAGATGAACTACTATAATAAAGTGTTGTATCATCAGCATACATGGTTACATGACAATGTTTCAAAGCCATCACTAAATCATCAATATAAATCAAAATGTCATGCTAGGTCGGGCCTTGACTACGATAGCGAATTTAGCCTATTGGCCTTTTGTGAATATCAGCTAAGCCTAGCGGACATCAAAATTGTAATTTGATCAACCAACTAGCTTATCGGGGTTTTATGAATATGGGCCCTGGTTGCAATAGATGGAACTAAATATCCATCCTCAGATTATTCGCCTTCAAACTCAGACGTTCCATCCTTAATTTGCTTATAATGCTCCACGCGACATTTCATCCGCGTTTGTTTCTCGTGTGGGACTGACAGTCTAGACATGACAGCCCGATCGTCGGGGATGTGCATCGGTTTGTGCATTTCATCCTGGTCCTCAAACGAAGTATCAATATCTTCCATCGACGAGATACTTCCCAGTGGGGTAGCTTCATACTCTGGTTCCTGTTGTCCAACAATCTTATATTTCTGTTTCAAAAGAAAAAGAAGATGAACGAGGAAAGATATGTACCACTCCCCCTTCGTCATAATATGATATATTATATCACGGTCAAATGGAAACAGAGTCGAGATCATCACATCAATCGCAATGTTGTTATTAAATACAATGTAATATAGCGCAGTTTGGCGTTAAGATTAGACCATACATTTAGATATCATATTTTGATGTTTATGTTAATAATACCTACCTCTAACTTGGGGATAGTTTCATCTAAAGTGTCTTTAATTTCCTCGTTATTCAGGTCCAAGTCTGATAAGGTCTGTAGAAGATACATTATTTTCCGTTAGAAGGATGACAACACTAGAAATAGCGAATTATTATCGATGATTTTTAAAATGGTAACTTAAACACAACTCCGCTGTAAGGTAAATATACTTACAAAAATCAATTAGCTACAAACATGACAAGGTTTATTTTTTCCAATGAATCTGGCAGTATAGAATGCAGTGGCGTAGCTACGAGGGGGCACGGGGGGGCACGTGCCCCCCCCCCCCCCCCCAATCGTTTGGCAAAAAAAAATAAAAAATAAAAATGACACCCCGACATGAAGCCAAATGTGTCTACAATGTATATCATTCATCATTATCACGTTTTATTTAATGTGTGGTAATAATCATTATCAACGATAATAACCAAGAACATAACAGTCGTTCCCTAGTACTAGCAATAGCGCACCTATATCAGTTTGAAGAATCCTCTCAATATAGCGCCTTATGCAAATTTTCAGTCCCGTGCGCGAGGATCGACGCTCACCGCATTTCAGAAGACATAGAGCGCGTATAGGCCTAACAAACTTCCTAGCATGGTAAATCGTTTATCATACCAAGTGCCTTGTAGGATCTTGAATCTGCCTCCCGCTTTTATAGATAATTTCGACGCCTTCATGCAGGCTATAAAGGCGCACAGCTGCACTACGTAGTCCTAAATGTCTAGGTAAAGACAAACTTCTTTTACTAATTTCCTCACTCCAAATGCACCCGTTCCATTAATTCATGATGCATAATCTAGGCATATTGTTGATGATCATGATTGAAGGAGCACCAGTCATCTTCTCCAGAGTCGATATCTGCATCAGTTGAGCATAGGCCTACTGAAACTAATTCAAAGGACCCGAGCATAGCTGTTTTTTTTTAGTTTGAAAAGGACTGTAAATCTTAATTTTTGCCGCGCGCTTCGCGCGCATATTCTGAAATACTGATATATACGAAATTTATTAGACCCTCATCTATCATGTCTATAGCACACTATCATCGGAAAAAAAAATAATTTGAAATAATATATCTTTTAGTAAATTCGGTCCATATGCGCTGAATGCAAATAAAATTGGAATATTATGTCCCCCACATTAGAAAGGGGAGGAGATTGTCCCCCTCCTTTGTCATTAAGTATGTTTGGTTCCATACTTATTTATATTACGTGAAATTTCTGTCTTAGGTGTGCACCAAATCGCACAATTTCAGGCCCCAAAATACGAAAGCTCCCTACTGTGGGAGGGGGACACCCCCTCCCACACCCTCCCCAAATCGGTCGCTTCGCTTCCTCGCAATGTCTCCCCTCCACTTTTGCTTAGTTCCATTGGAGGCTCAAAACCACTAAATATGCACCATTCGGCGAAATAGGTGTCGCACACATTCTACTTTGAATAAATCAACATATTGACAAGTTTGCATGACTGGCAATCATTAGTAGTGTTTGGTACAATATAATCTATAAATGCTGAAAAATTGAACAATAAAACATCATTATTCAGGAAGTTACAAGCTTTTAAATATGGTAAACATAGCAAAAACCACGTGTCGCAAACCAAAAATTATACATATTTGTCATGTTTTTTAAATGAAAACATGCCCTCTGATGAATAGAAATTATACTAAAAATCGTGTATCGCTATACTCCTCAAATAAAAAAAGAAAATCATGTATTAAAGTAAGATTGAATGCAATAATTTTACAAATAAAAATTGTCGCAAGGTTTCGTGAAACATACGTTACCGTGACTTATAACCCCCCTTACTTACCTTACCTCTAATTTAATTTCGTGTTTCTTTCGTCCTGAATTAACTTCATACTACCTCACCTCGAAACCATAACAATAGAAATGCTATTTGGATTTGCACTATGAAATAAAGATACAAACGATTGCGTGTTTCTGACCGTATAGATAAGAAAAGTAACCTACGTTACCACCGCTATCAGAACTAAACAACAAAATGAATACAAGAAAGTTACTAAACATTAACACATGGTACCCTCATCCATGTGAAATAATATTAACTCATCCGCAACTATACATCGTTTGTGAAACTCAGGTCGAACTGAAAATGAAACATGCGTTACCGTAACATACGTTACTGTTCATTTTAAAACTTTCATTTAATTTAGTAAAATTGTCACCGCTCGCCCGCGAACAAGTGCTTTCTAGCGCCATCTGGCGTCGTACATTTGCCTAGCTACATTTTTAGCAACCCATGGTATGTCACATCGGTAGCATGTTCTCAAGCATGGACAGCAAATATTTGAAACAGTTGGCTAACGGCGATTGAAGTTTGATTCGATTTGTATACCAAATGACATCGAATTATTGGTTATTAATGAATATATGAATCCTTTCATATATGCTTGATCAATGGGCGTAAACAAAATCACATCTTAGGTGGATTTTCAGGCACTGTAGGCTACTATAGGTTTTCCCATTCATTTTAACACTATTGTCATTCAATTTCATTAATTCGTCATTCAAATTCGTCCCGAGGAACCACCAGAGCGGAAATCCCAAATTCAATTTCGTCTTTTGTCAATCAATTTAACACAATCAGCACACAATTTAGTCATTAGGCACACATTTTCGTCAATTGCAAATCAAATTCGTCGGTCACAGTTGCTGAACACATAAAAGCGAAAGCAATTTCGTCAATTGGCAACCAATTTCGTCAAAACTCCATTCAAATTCGTCCTATGTATTTAGGAGGTAATTTTCTGTTATATATTGTCTTGATGTAATTGTTAAATTGTAACATTAATTATATAGGGGGTAAGACACACACACACACACACACACACACACACACACACACACATATACGTTTAAAACATATCTTCATTCAATTATATATTCTTTGTATAGAAATATATGTAATGTTGTTATGTTTTGATTTATATATTTTGTAAGAGATTTGAAGTAAATCAAACTGGACTTTTTATTTATTTAGTTTCATCTTGATTTGGAAATAAAACAAACAAACAAACAAACAAACAAACACACACACACACACACGCACACACGCACACGCGCACACGCGCACACGCGCACACGCACACACGCACACACGCACACACGCACACACGCACACACACACGCACACACACACACACACACACACACACACACACACACACACACACACACACACACACACTGGTTTTCCTATCCCCAACAAAAGGCTATACCACCTGACGAATTTGAATGACAAATTCACGAAATTGTTTGCACAATGACGAAATTGAACTTAACATTCACCACCCGCTCAGTGGCCGAGACGAATTCCAATGACAATTGACGATTTTGAATGCGAAATATTTGAAATTGGTTGACCAATGACGAAATAGAATGACCATTGACGAAATTGAAGTTGGGATTTACGCTCTGTTGGTTTCTCGGGACGAAATTGAATGACGAATTAATGAAATTGAATGACAATAGTGTTAAAATGAATGGGAAAACCTATATTTACACAGTCAGTGTTGTAACGTAGGTTTCATCTCAGTAACGTAGGTTACTATTTCATCTATGCTCTTAAAAAGCTATAATTTTGGAGACAACGGTTTGCACTAAGAATATGTAATATGCCTTGATAGAAACGTATGTTCCAGGGACTAAAAATCAATCTGAAATTCATATGTGGAGGAAGTAAAAACGATGTGAGATATGTTTTAATTTTGCACTTAGAATTTGTAATAATATGCATGAATAAGAACATATGCTTCAGAAAAGAAAATAATTCTGAAATTCAAATGTGGAGGAAGTAGGAATGATGTGAGATGTGTTTAATTTGCAATATTTTCGTACCTCTTACCTTAGAGTTAAATCATTGCTAACCTTACGCATGCGAGGCTCGGTCCCTATAATTCAGATGTAACATGGTTTACATGATGAACATAATATTATTATGCTAAAACTTAATTTAGCTGTCTTTACTTTCAGATTTCACACTAATAGTATTTCTCTGGTCTCTCTTTACCTTAAAGGGCAATGAAACTATGGCTTTCGGTTATCATTATCGTTTAGAGGGTGAACAGACATTTGATTTGATACATAACTTGGCAAGTTTGGCCTCTTGGATCCCATGAAATCCTTACGTGAACATACTCACATTTTACTAATTCTTACGGCGGCAAAAGATGATGGGAGCGGCCATGTTCTTGTAATTACCCGACATGCTTTGCAAACTCTGACGTATGTGCTTAGGAAGGAACAAAAAACTTTTCACTGATTTCAAAGCATCTACAAGTATTCAGACAATGGTTTGAATTGGTGGTATTTAAATGCATTATCATATCATTGACCGTATACCGCACAAACCTAATAATGGCGGCCTCCAGTGTTCGCGTGAATAGTGGTATACCCGATAGAGTTTTGACATATTTCTTCCAAAGCAGAAATCTGAGTCGGAGTAATGTTACATATAATAAACAGGTATATTACGATGTATACAGTAGGATAAACTCTAGTCTTGAGTTGCATTGCCCTGTAATTTAATTCAAACATATAGAGAAACTGACCAGAAATATAATGTGATTAAAAGAGGGCAAAGAAAATGGGATTCCAACGGAATATTATATTACTGAGTCAACTCGGGAACAACTCAGCGTAGGTTCAAACTGCCTCCACATTATTGAGGTCATAAGCTGCAGATTAGAATTAGAATTGTTTTCTTTGATGCAAATATGAATTTGGTAGTACAATTGTTTGATGTAAGAGTTGTTAAAGTAACAGTTTAAAACAAAAACATTTTGATAGCTTTTATGCACTTTTCCGCAAGCTCTTTTGTGTGTTCATAATTCTGACGCCCGTGACGCTTATTTGAAATAGTATGTTTATTATCATAATTCTGGTCATTATCATTGTTCACATCATGATTGTTCCGCGGTTATTTTGTACTATGGAAACTGTGATAACATTATTATATTACATTTTTCATTTGTGCATGTATTACACATTTGATGTATGCATCAACTGTATGATTTGTATTATTTTCTTAATATGTTTTTACGTCAAATTTACGTCAAATTAAAAATATTATGTATCATAATGCTGTGACATCTGATAATAAAAAAAAAAACATTCACACCCTTTAGCATCTAGGAGTAGAAAGGAGTATATATTGTTTTAAAATGCAAGTAATTTCTTTTACAAACAAAATACGTGCCGGATATCTTAATAGTTTGTACAATAATAAATGTTGAGGGTTTAAGTGTATATCAATGCAACTTACGTGAAACCTACGTTACCTATATTAAGGGTTCTTAAATGGTAATAATGTTATCGGAATAGAATTTATACATTTGTCTATTGCCTAAGCAGTCAAGATATTTACATGCAAGACAAATAAGGGGAGTACTAGGTGGATTCACACGACCTGATCGGAAGTTATTGATATGTGATTCTTCAAAGTTAATGATTATCACAAAGTAATATGAAATACGTCCTTTGGAGGCAAATATTGCTTTGAGACATATAAAGGAATGTCTAGAGCAGTTGGTAATGTTGATATTGGAAGACCTCTTCTACTCCGATCGTATCCAGGTGTGTGTTTTATTTGTGTAACATACGTGACTCATATGCGAAACATACGTTACTAAAGTTTAAACAGACACTTGGTTCCCTATCATTTCATGATAATGTGTTGTTTTAAATATGTGATACACGCATCCAACTGGAAACTGTCAATGCATGAGTAGGGCTGCCATGGGTCAAGAATTATGTAAATACAAGGAACGACGCGGGATATATAGTGGAACACCTGATCCACCTTCACCAACACCCTAATTCCCAGTGGCTAACAATTATCATGTGATTGGAAAGAAAAGTAATTTCCTTTGAAATTACAATCGTCGCATTGAATTTTGTAGCTAGCAATTAAAAATTAGTTTCAACGTGCCTTCCTGTAAAAATAAAATACTGCCAATTAAAAAAAAGTGCAGTAACGTAGGTTACGCAGATGAAATTGACATGTTAAACTGTAAGTTTGAGAAAATTAGAAGTTCACAACATTACGTGCTCATATTTATCTAAAGTATAATTCAAAGCCTCCTCTTTCATTATGTTCGTGTCACAAAGATTTTGAGAAAAGTTTATTTTTTCAAAATTCCAAAATCCGAGTTGTACATATTTAGTGGTTTTGAGCCATTGGAGCTCAATGCCCTAGACTATATCGATGGCTCTATAGTATACGGGATCACGTGGATCCATCTCACGGGCTTAATCTTTCCTCGCTATTACCGTTTTAAAATACGTAACGAGTAGATTCACTATTATATACCATTTTAACACCCATGATTAAGACAATGATAAAGACAATAATGACCATACTTCTACAGTGATATTTTAAACACCAATTTCAAAAATTTCAAAAAAATTTGGAGGGGGTAAACCCCCTCCCACACCCTCCCCCAAATAAATGAAGACAAGCATACGGCGTGAGAGTATTTGAGTCTGGTGTGTGTGTACACGTAGGTTTGATTGTGTGTGTATACTTTTTTTCATGAGGAAAATGATTTCTTTAATTCAGTATTATCAAATTTCCTTCCAAGGTATGCACCAAATTGCATTATTTCAAATAAAAATTTGCAAAAGCTCCCTACCGTGGGAGGGGGACACCCTCCTCCCACACCCTCCCCCCCTCGGGCGCTACTCGCCCTCGGGCTTGGTCGCTCCGCTCCCTCGCAGCTGTGCCCCCCCCCCCCCCCAATCACTTGACCCTCGCTACGCCACTGATAGAATGTATTTAACGATCCCCGTATTTACCTTCAAGTTTTGTTAAATGTTGAAGTGAGATTACACATCTTTCAAAAATGAACAATGTAATGTAGGTCTGTTTGTGACTTCTTTTTTCATAATGTGTTATATACCATACTGCAAGATGTTAGGAACCGGATGTAAACCCTCAACAATGTACTTGCTTACTTCGTATAATGTACTAATGGAATTGAATGATAATATAATCATACACAAATATCCATTACATATTTTCGTTTACCTGATGTTGTCTTCCTTGATGATGGGGATATGTATGTCGGAAATTATGGATGGTTTGAGTGTCCATCTTCTGAATTGATTCCTGAATGTGTGACATTATTGATGTCAATGCAATCGGAACGTTCACGAAGGGTACATTCCATTCAGACACAGCAGACATGGCCAATGCATCATTCGTTTGCAGACCACCAGAGACTGATACCAGGCACGCATACTTCACTGGAGGGTGGACTTGCAGGAATAGAAGGCAGATGTCGCTGACCGAGATCACGCGAAACACTCCCTGACCGACTCCGACGTCTAGGACTATACGATGATGTGCAACCTTAAAACAAGCCAGGGGCGTCGATCACGGGGGGGGGGGGGGGGGGGGGATGGGGGGATATATCCCCCCCCAATATTTCAGGTGGGGGGGATGGCCTGTATTATCATCCCCCCCCCCCCCCCCAATATTTGGGGTTCAAAAATATATAATAACATTAGAATTAAGAAGCATTGCCCCCTCTCATGAATGGAAGTTGTTACTATAGTCTTCTTTAAACCACTTTTTGATAATGCTAAATTGCCCAAATCCAAAATTTTCCGGGGCTGCGCCCCTGGAACCCCCATTAAGGTTATTTGACTCAGTCCCAGCCCTGTACTCATTAAATAGTTTTATTCATCTCTTGGCATTAAATTCTCTCTTGGCAAACTTTCAGGCGATCCTGGCCCACTGTGCGTCTGCGCTTCGCTCACTAAAATTGAGCTAACTCTTCAATAGATAATTGTATTTCTGGATATTACAAATCCCAAAGCTTCCGGGGGCTACGCCCCCTGGACCCCCAATAAGCTTTCCAATGTGGGTATCCCTTGACTTATTCTATTCAGGGTTCCATCAGGATGATTGCAATCGACAGTATTTATCTATCAGACTAAAATTCATCCATACTTGGACAGTGCCCTCATCATAGCAGGAGCTTGCAATGTGCACTTAATAATCTTCCAATCTCTAAACAGCTAAATCAAACGCCAATTAACTAAAGAATAGTTAACTCTATATTTACATATATACAACATATTTATATCTGGATATTACAAATGCCAAAGCTTCCGGGGGCTCCGCCCCCTGGACCCCCAATAAGCTTCCCAATATGGGTATCCCATGACTGATGCTATTCAGGGTTCCATCAGAATGCTTGCAAATATGTATCTATCAGGCTAAAGTTCATATTGGACAAAGCCCAGCTCATAACATGATGCTTGCAATGTACACATTTATTTATCTTCCAATTTCTAAACAGCTGAATTAAAAAGCTTTGGGACCCCCTAACTCCCCCCCCCCCCCCCTCAGCCATAAAAACCCGGGCACGCTGATGGGTTGTCGCTTCGCTCCCTCGCCAGAGATGGTCAAATTGGAGGTCAAATCCCCCCCCCCCCCCCCAATGGCGAGAAGAAATCGACGCCCTTGAAACAAGCACAACTTTTGTGAATCTATGGAATTGAATGCAATACTAAATCATACATGCATTCCTATTGAAATAAAAACATAAATACCACATATTCGTAAAGCAATTCAAAGCTCTCATACATATCATAAAGAGATCAATCCATCCAGGCCATTTGCATTTAAAGAGTTAAGAATGTCGATACTATTCGTCAGACAGATAAATATCACACGAAATCTGCGGTATACGTTCATAAGATCTTATCTCTCCATTGAAAAACAAAAATACGATTTAAGAAATTAAGCCATAATTGTATACGCATCACAATTCTACACTACTTGACCATAACATCCCCTATACGCCTATACAATGCATTTTCAACTTAATTAAACTGTAATATGTAATGCAACTTCCGTTTAAAGTAAACAGTAAGACGAATGAAAACAACCAGGAAAATGAGAAAACCGATGCCTATTCCCATGACTGCTGCGATAATTATGAAGTAATGGAGGCATGTGCCCCCCCCCCCCCCCCAATTCAATACATTTGACAAATCTATAGAACATCATGATTTTGATATCACTTAAAGAATACAGAAACAAATCAAGAGCGTCCCAGTTATTCGCGTGCGACCCCCCCCCCCCCCCGGCAATCAGTGCAGAAAACGCTACGCCGCTGAAGTGACGTGCCCCCAACAATCAGTAGGCAATGGGTACGCCACTTGGTGCGTTATCTGTTTTGACTGAGACAATTTTGCATCCGTTTGTTGACCGTAAATCATTTTATCGATGGGAAGTTGTTAATTATAAATGGGGGTCATGGATATGCAGACCGCAAAACATTATTATAATAATTATATGAAGAGCTAAGTTCCAAAAGGCGCTAAATCCACTATCCATAACATTTGAGTTAACGATATCACTCATTTAATGAGCTACGTAGCTATCTATAAATCCACATTTCAGCACATATTACATAATATGGAACGTTTCATTTGCATATTCCCAAAGGCATGTGTACAATGTTGGGCAAAGAAAGGTGTTTTTCTCGAAAGTTGAAAGGGTGGATTTAGCGCCTTTATTTTGCAATCAGGCTCTTCATTTATTACAGAAACATTTCGTTGTTAACCTGTATAAGGCCCACTCTGTACACACAATTGTATGCGCCTATGACAGTAATATGCATAATCCGCGTTCAAATTAATGTAATATGCATTAAGTTCAAACAAATATTCATGAATATTTTCTTAACAATTAGCCCAAACTCGGATCTATTTAAGTCATCATGGTCGTTTAGCCCTACATAATCTCATTGCGTAAACCATGTATACACGCACGGCTTTGCTAACGTTTGACGTTCCATCATTCAAGAATTTGCTTCGTCGAACTAAGCGGAATTGAGTGTGAACGCGACACTTGGCGTGATAACTCTTAGTATCATAATTATTATCTACATAACTAGTATCATCATCATGACAATATTTGTTTAGGTTTTTGTTCCTTTAACATCTTCTAAAATATACAGGAACGCACTGGATCCAGGAGATTGCCTACCTCATCACGAATGGCGTCGATGTCGGAAAGATCGACCGTACTCACATGCTATACGGTATCGATCTAGTAATCGCAGCAACGGTGGGAGAAATAAAAACCGCAACGCCCGGGTACGAGGCTATGAAGACGTGGGAATCGCCTCGCGTTATGGGAGGGCACATACTGGAGGAGTTCGCCCCCGAACACATCAAGAAGAAGAGCAAGGTTGATTATAGATTCACTAGATTCATAGCTGGTCTGCAGCTTGTCCGACTTTACCTGTTAAGCTCGGCGCAGACAGAGCCGACTCGACCCGATCCGACTGGATTTCAGTCAGGCTAGAGTCAGTTTCGCTCAGTCGGAGCCGATTCAACATGTCGAATCGGCCTCGAATGAACTTCGATTGGCTCTTGACTGGCAAAACCGGAGTCCTGAGGCAACGCATACGAGTTAATCAGGCTGAAAACTAGATGGATCGGGTCGAGTCGGCTCTGGCTGCGCCAGGCTTTTGTGTCTCGCAAAGGGGCGAAGGGCTTGCATGGGGGTACGCCCCTCTAATAATTTGGCACAAAATACAAATAATAAAACGGGAACATCTGCAAAATAACGAAATAAATGAGGTGTGCCCACACTCATTTGGGTGCAACCCACGCCCCTATTAAGTCCGACTTCGCTACCCCACTGAGACCCGTTGTAATATAGTTTCCGGTTAGATTAGTTGGTGAATATTGTTGGTGATTGTTACCTTCTGAGCAGCACGAGACTTAACTCAAAATCAAACAAATTTTATAATTACAAGACTCCACCGGCGGGATCGATACAGAAAGGCAAAACATAATATGTTTTGCCTTTCTGTATCGAATATTATTATGTACAGATATTTTAGCTCTATGAACTACACCGGAAAACCGGATGACTGCAAAAGCGCTTCGGGCCTCTGTCGCTGTCGACTAAAGTCGCATTACTCATATAAATATATTATATTGGTTTGTTCCCAAACATATGTTACTTTTCGATTCATAGTGATGGCACTCGGACTTCATCCGACCTGACATTCCTCCCTTTTTAAAAACACCTTTCTAAAACTATTTCCCGTTACATTGTACGATTCCTCCTCGTTGCCTACTTTAAAATGGAACTGGCAGCTAGCAGGGTATAATGAATATTAAACCTCTATTTTTTATTGTTCTTTGTTTAATTTTATTATTAGCAACATTATTATTGTTTGGATTAATATTATTGTTAAATAGTTATTGTTTTTATCTTACAGATCATCTACTTCTGTCGCAACCCGAAGGACGTGGCCGTGTCTTGGTTCAAGTTCATTGGGTCCGTGCACCCAGCTCACATGGGTGGATGGGACGGATTTCTTCCATACTTCCTCTCAGAGGAAAGTAAGTGTTCAGAACTGTCTAATGAACGTTTTAATGTAGTATTTTAAAATGATTAGTCAATTATGAGTCTCTGATAAAATGTATAAAGGTGTTGTCGCAAACCGCTCACGAATTCCGAAACGGTAACTTAACTGCAATAATTTTAGGTATTTATTCAATGGAACTTTTTGTGTTTATCATTGACCCCGTTTGATAAAATATTATGCAATTATTGTAACTTGTCGGTCAAAAGCCAACCAGCATGGAGCATTGCATCTGTTGCCATAGTTCTAACAATAATTCGACACTTTTTCAAACAACCATTTCAAATCTTTTTGTTATTGTATTTATAATTTAGCGCACTGGTGATCGGTAAGCAAGCATCAAATTACTTTAAATATCAGCTTGTTCTTATGTCCACTCCAATGTAAGTAACCGTTCTTTTCCTAGAACATTATCACCATAATCAAGATTCACAAAACGATACAGACTGTACGACGGATAACCATGTAGATGAATTGAAAGATAGATATCTGTGTCTTTTAAGTAGTATGTATACGATAAATGTGGCATGATTATGTTGAAGTAGTGTTTAATATGTTGAACCGTATACTCATTAGCCATTGTATTATTTAATTGCCAGTGTTCGGTGGGAGCTGGTTTCGCCATGTCAAAGGATGGTTTGCCCACAAGGATGACCCCAACGTTCTCATCTGTAAATACGAGGACTTTATGAAGGTAATAATATAGTAAACTTAATCGTCATGAACCGTTCCTAGTGGTCTAATCGTGATCAAGACTTATACAGATAATTATCATGCATAATAATGTTTTTACCACTTATCACTCCCAGGAGTAATGACAACACAATTAGCACAAGTTTAAGTGATTACGTTGCACTCGTAGGGTTTTAATTCATTTCCTAGGCGAACCCACAGGTAGTGCCTGTATTAACTATTATGGGATCGAAAAATATGTTGTGAACAGGTTTATTTACTACATCTTTGCGTCAGAGGACGCTTCTAAAGAGCCAAAGAGTATGCAAAGAACTCGCTTGGTGGCGCCATAATGTACGCACGCCGCCCGCGTTTTACTGCCACGAAGTTTATGAGCTTGTTTGGTGCACGTCGCGCGGCCATAATTCGTTGATAGCTAGACCGCGAGCGAAATTGTGCCCGGTATAAATATTTCTCGGCCATTTGAAAGATGGCCGTTAAAGAGATAAGTTTGGTCATAGATAAAGGAATAGTGGGTCAATTTAAATTACGTTGGAGTCAATTCCTGCTCTGTATGATATGCAGAAACCATATTTCTTACAGACAACGTACCCAATGATGTATGCTACTCTATGATCCTACATGGCAGCTGAATTGTTACACATTTTGTTCAATTTCACTGACTCCAGGAATCGAAATGAGTTGTTTGTGGTATGCAGATCGAAACCAAATTTTCTGCATCAACAACTATCCAGTGGTGTAGCTGAACGAAGAATGTGGGGTAATAATAGCCCCCACCTCTTCTCTCATCTACTGGGAACTTATTAAACAATAGGTTGCACAATTTCGCCATGAGCGCTGCCCCCGAACGGGCATTCGCCCTACCCCCGTTATATACTGACGGGCATGACGGGCGCCGGGCGATTTCTGATCACAAGTGTTCAAAGGGCACCTTCCAAACTCCGTCTAATATGTGACAGGGTAGATTTCAAGCAAAAAATACGTTTGACTCCCTGGCGGATTTGAAATTCGGCGACTCTCTGGCGATGTATACATTCGGCAGGATACCGTTGCATTTGTGACGCAGGCATAATAACCCTCCCAAAATGAACTGAAATAAATAATAAAATAATAATAAACAAAATAAATGATATAAAATAAACATACAAATACAAAAATACATACAAAATATCACAATAACAAAATAAAATAAATAAATAGATTAAAAACAAAATAAATAAATAAATGAAGAACAAATGATACATAGAAGCGCTAGAATTCTATGGTTGGGAGAACTTATCCCACTAAGTATTATCATTCTCTATTTCAAATATTTGCCTATAATCATGCTTATAGTTTTCACAGAGACATTTGTATACTATTATACAAATGATGGGCAGGTATGAGTGGGTCGGTAGGAATTGTTTGCACAAGGTAACTATGGAATTGTTAAACCCACGAGGCGAAGCCGAGTGGGTTTAGACTAGTTTCCATAGTTACCGCGTGCAAACAATTCCACCGACCCACGAAATAAACTTGCGCATCATCTGTTTTATAGAATGGGCATTGTTACGCCCCCCAAAAAGTCAAAAAATTAAAAATTTGAAAAATTACCGGATGCATGAAATAATTTTACTGGACGCATGAAATTTGTTACCGGACGCATGACATTTTTTACCTGACGCATGATTTTTTTACCGGATGCATGAATTTTTTTACCGGACGCATGACATTTTTACCGGACGCATGAAATTTTTACCGGACGCATGATTTGTTTACCGGACGCATGACTTTTCATGCATCCAGTACAATTAATTGTCTGCACAAATTCTGCTCTCAACCAATCAGATTGCAGGGATTTATCAACCCATTCTATAAATAATTTTGTCAAACATTTACATTTAACCTGTTGCCATTAGCATAGGCGTCGAATTCTTCTCGCCATTGAGGGGGTGGGACCGGGGATGATACGTCATCCCAGCGTGCCCAGGAGATGGTGACGGGGGGGGGGGGGGGTGACTAGAGGTCAAGAGGGCTAGCCCTCGGAACCTTGTCGATTTTCCAGAACTAAAGATGTTGATCATAATTATGTAAATATGTAGAAAGGCGTGCTTTTAAATGGTAAATTATATATAGTTAGCTCAATTTTATAGGCTGGGTGTAACAAGAATTCCTGAAAAGTGTGTGCAGTAGACTGGGACAGATTTCCTTAATAGGAGTGCAGGGGCGCAGCCCCTATAAAATGTTGGATTTCGGAAGTGTTGTTTAACACGCTCAAGATGTGTTAAAGGGCATCAAGCGTGGGGATGCTACATAGCGGGTCGCCATTTTGAACTGGGTTAGTTTGCGCGCACCGCATGACACTGAGCTAACGTGCATCACGCACCGTGCGCAACGCGTATGCAAGATGGCGCCGCGCATCTCATTTGACGAATCTGAACTACCTTTAAAACACAGGCTTTTATAGTTTATTAACTTTACAATATTGGACATTTCCATAATGGTAGGATTGCAGAATCCAATCCATCAAACATTAACGTTCATTTGTCCATAGACCTTTTAATTTTGAAGGCCGTCATATATTCCTTTTCGTTTGTAATCATTATTGTATAATAATCATGCTTTTACAACTGCAGGATCTGCGAGGCGGCGTAAAGCGGCAGCGGGTCGCCGATTTTCTGGAGCGCCCTCTCTCGGAGGATCAGCTGAATAAGGTCGTGGAACTAACTGAGATGAAGGGGATGCAGAAGAGCTTCCAGCAGATCGAGGACAAGATGGGGGACGACGGGAAGAATATTACCAGATTTTGTGGACAATTGCCTTACCTCAGGAAAGGTGTGTTTGTTGACAGATTGTATTTTCCACTCCATTCTAGCCAAGGAATCCATGCTTTGGCCTATATGATTGTTTTTTACTTAGTTATACATTTCGTTCTCCACTGGGTCCAACATTTATCGTGTGATTGGGGACAATTTTGGAGGTTAGAGAAAAATCTCGCGCGATATGGAGACAACTATTTTACCTCAGAAAAGTTTTTTTTTATTGTTTGGTAGCCCCAAACATCAGAAATAGGTCGTAGGCACGTCATAATCTTGTCAACTCTTCGTACACAATTCGGACGACGTAATACAGACGTGATTGTGACGTGTCTTTAAAAATAGTAATGTATTACCAGGGAAGTGGGAGTTCCCTGGTATTACTATAGCATTCTAGCCAGACAGTCTATAACGCCTCCACTTGTAGTACATTTCGTTCTTGATCGGGTTAAAGAGATAGTTGAGTTTTGGTAAAGAGAGTACAGTTTTGGTCAAACTGAATTAAGTAACCAAAACCTGCACCATTACATTACAAACTAATAGTTATAACTCCACCATACTCAAAATGAATACAAAATTACAAACGACTATTAAGTAAATTTAAGTAAAGATTGTAAATACAATGAAACCTGTTTTTAATCAAAGAGCTTCCTTCTATATCAGCAAAGTAACTATCTATAAAGTAATTCCTTGCAGAGGGACGTGTGTTGATAAGGTCACCTAACTACAGCGGCCACTTTTTTGTTTCCGTTTATTGAGTCGCTTTGCTCAGGTTTGAATGTACCCAAGTCGCCTAATATTGACCCCTTCTGGGATACCTGTGAACAATTAAGATGAAGCCGAATTCAACTGAACTTTCTTATTTTTAATATTTTACAGGAAAAGTTGGCGGCTGGAAGAACGAGTTCACGGTAGCTCAGAACGAATATTTCGACAAGGTCTACAAGGAGAAAATGGAGGGAACAGGAATTGAATTCGAATTTGTACTGTAGAAAGAAGAAAAAACGCGTGTGCCTAAAGCTAATTAATAACGAATGTGCTCGTTATGAATGTGCTCGTTAAGGTAAAGTTTAATCAAATAAGGTTCATTGATTTTGGATTCTCATGTTAAACATTATTTCGTTTCTTTTGACCTATATATCATAATATTTGACATAATAATCTATTGTTGTCATTCCGACCTCTTGTTGTTATGTAGCCCATTATATTGAAATAAGTTCATGTTTTTTTAGATCATAAGATTTTATTCAACTTTTTACTTAGTATTGAACAAAAAACCCACACCCCCATCGCACGTGTAATAACAAACTAATGTACATGTGTAATCTAAACTCAAAATGTTCTAAACATAAGCACACCTGATTTTTACATCGTTCTTAAAATTATGATTTTACAGACAGTCCTAGCTTACGAAGTTTTCGAAGGGATTTATGTTACACAAAGTACAAAATAAATACATTAGTAATGTCGTTAACAATTGATACTCGTTCCTTTTTATTCATAGTAACTCTGAATCATAAAGATTGTCATGAATCAGTTTTACCAAAATTGAAGTAATTTCTTTAATTATGGATTTGGAAAATACTGCTGAAAACTGCTTGTCTACTTTAATTATGATAACACAAATGCCTATTTTAATCACAATTTATGCACGCTTTATGTATATTTCAAACAAATTCAACCTTATTTATAATTTCGCAGGTGGTTGAAATATACCGTATTCCCCACGTATATTTACGCCACAGTAAACTATGATATAACTATTTCTCATAAGTGCACAGTGGCTTATGTTATAATATTTATGTTCTTATTTACCATATAAGCCCACCCTTGTCACACACTAAAGCTCTTGTTTTGTTTTTAAATAAGATACACTGTTTGATCGAAGAAAGAATATGTGTTTACAACTCGTTAAACAATTGCAAAACCCTGTTCATAAGTTAGTGTGTCTTCTTCCAGAAAGTAGGGATATTGTATACAATTTTTGTAGTAGACAAATATGCTCACCCAGATGCATAACAAACGACTGCAAAAATAGCTTTATCGCATGCTGTTTGTATAATATTCAATAATAATGTATCTCTTTCTCGCCTACATTATAATGAAGTAGTAAAACTAATGATTTGAGTTATCGATGTATGTTCTTTTTTATTGATAATTTGTTAAAGCAACAACCTTTCTTCTTCTAACTCTTCTTATTACCCTTTGTTTTCTGACTATCCCTCTAACTCCTCCTCAGCTCACTTTTCCCCTTCTCAATTACTTGTGCTGACGGTATCTAATAATTTGACTCAAATTGAAATCGTTCATGTATTTATTATAGGTTTTCTCGGCCAATTTCGTAAGCTTCTCATTCGTTTTGATAAGCGTGTCATTCAATTTCGCGAAATTGAGATGAAGGCTTGCAATTGTGGTTCAAAAATGCACTTTGTTCATAAGATTTAGCTGTTCAGTGAAGTGATTTACCACTTAGCATTCAATTTAAAAAACCCGCTATTTGCATTCAATTTTGCCAACATATTTCACGGAAGGCGGTAAATTGAATGACAATTTTACGAAATAGAAACACGTTTTAAATCGAATGCAAACAAAATGTTTTCGCATGATCGCTGTATGAATTCAAATGCTAAAAAAAGAATTTGAACTGCAAAATACAGCTGCGGTGACAAAATCGGCGAAATTGAATGCACACAAAATGAATTCGTGTTGCCAACTTACAAAATTGACCGAGAAATCTGAAAGTGATTTAGAATGCTAGTCCATTTTGTGTATTTTGATTCTTGTATGCTTGTTGTTCTAGATATGACATAAGTGTATTAATTTGATTTTACTTTTAGACAATTCAACTGTATTTGGTTGCAATAAACTTCTATTGAATATAAATATAAACAATCCATTCGTATATAAGATCAGGTTCAGATAACACAACAAATAGGCGCATTCACTAAATTGTTGTTATTTACGACACTATCCGATAGACGCATCCTGGATTCATATGTGAACAGAGTAGAGCTCCGACCACTATCCCACATGCCATATTCTCAGTATTATGCTTTGTGTCGTTGTTTTATTGTATTATACTTCCAATAAAGCAGTGTTTTATCAAAACGAGTTCTAACTCATAGTGTACATTATTCATCTATGCGAAACCATGTGACTGATAACGGACGATCATGAAGATTTGATTTCAAAGCAGAGTTAATAAAGCAATTAAACTCCCGTGGCTGTGATTGATGAACGCTGCCATCTACGTTGTAAATGTTTAACAAACTCGGGAATTAGATATACGTATGTATAGCCTGTGTTGATGTTGTTTGAGGTTGTAATATGTGCATCACACCTTTCATATCATGTTTTATTTTCATGCGATGTTCTTACTTGCACAATGGATAATGGCAGTTAAAGAAATCTACATTATTTCATTAGCTTTGTTGACATGTGCAAAATGTGATGAATTGTTGATTAAATGTGTATTGTTTGTGATGTGATATATCCACTTATGGCTTGGTCACACGATGCTTGCGACGACCTGCAACAGCCTGCAACAAGACAATAGAACTTATGAAAGGCCGATCATGTTCGAAATAACTAGACGTTACAACAGAATGCAAATATCGCAATAAATTCGGTCTAATTCCCAATTATAGCCATAAACAGGTTTTGTGTATTACATTTCGGCTAAAATAAACCTTACATCTGATTTATTGTGCTTAATAAGCATTATAAGCCCGGTTTTGGGTTGTTGATCAAACAATAGCACGACCGGTCACGTGGAACGCATGCGCCGTGTGTTCTCTTGCGACGGCAGGTTCCCGTCGCAAGTCTTGTCGCAAGGTTTTTGAACATCAAAAAGTCCAAAATCCGTTGCGATCAAAACAATAGAAGAGAGAGAGAGCATGCGGTGAATGCGGTTAGTGCGGTGGCTGCAGCTCACCCCATTGTCCCATTGAAATTGTATCCATGGCAAATATTCATGGTTTGGTAGACAATACTTAATCCTGAATACTTCAGGCAAGTCTCATCGCATGCGGTAATTGCGGTGACCTATTGAAATTGTATCCATGGCAACGATGCATTGTTTGGTAGACAATGATTTATCCTGAATACTCCTGGCAAGCCTCTAGATATTTCTGCTGTTCATCAAAAGTTATTTATTCTCATTACACACCCTCTACTCACCATTGAAAGGGAGGTATATTCAATTGACATTTGTATTGTCATGATTGGGATCGGCATCCACGTGACAACGAAGGTGGGGGGGGGGGGGGGGGGGTCTCGGCTCTTGCGCTCTTGGGTCCTTCATGTCCCACAGTTATTATTGTTGTTGTTTTTCTACCGCGCTAATTTATATTTGGCCCATTGGGGGTCTTTGTATGAGCTAAAATCCAAAAGCTTGCACCACGTCCTATGTTTATATTTTGCAACATTTGTCTTTGATATGGCTCCATACTCAGGCTAATTTCATATAAACTTGGTGCACTAATAGGGTAGCCCATCGCTAGCATGCCCCTCGGGGAGTAGAGGGTGTGTACAACGCGGGTCTTACGCTTATAGGCTATTTGGTGCTATATAATACGAACTACTATTATTATTAATTATCATTAAATAATATTATTGTTATAATTATCAATATTAATATTACAATTATTATTATTATTATGAGTAGGAGTAGTAGTAGTAGTAGTAGTAGTAGTAGTAGTAGTAGTAGTAGTAGTAGTAGTAGTAGTAGTAGTAGTAGTAGTAGTAGTAGTAGTAGTAGTAGTAGTAGTAGTAGTAGTTGTAGTAGTAGTGGTAGTAGTAGTAGTAGTCCATAATTTGTGCATCAAGACCATATCAATATACGAGCAGTGAGATATTAACGCTCATCCTTGAATTGCGGAACATTTTGTGAGTGTTTATATTGTATATCTGCAGTGAGTTTGTACAGGGCGGTGATGTATTACAGACTTTTACACTATCCACCTTTCATACGCGCACGTGACCAATCGCAAGCTGTTGCAGGTCGTCGCAAGTATCGTGTGACCAAGCCATTAGACACAAATAGTAATGTGTAAAAATGTTCATGTTAAATACATATTATATGGTCAAATAATGACTGAAAATGCAAAGTGATATTTGCTATCCCATTATAATGACTTTGTACACAGTTATGACCAGACAGTGGATTGTAAAAATCTGAACAATTCAATCGCAAATATCTTGCTAACGTAATGGAAATTATGAGGAATTGAAAAAAATACCTGTTCTATGATTTTTTTTTTTTAATGCAAATACAACTCGAGAAAAGAGAACCACAATACTTTAAATGCAGTTTTGTGGATTTCGAAAATTTTACAATAATTCCGTTCACGTCACCTCACGTTCACAACACGTTATGGAAAGAGCGCCATCATGCATGCTTAATGACACCATGCTTATCAATAGGTAGGGTTTTATCGGCGGATGGGAATAAGGCAGCGCATGATTAACTCGATTTCTGTTTGCTGAATTTAGTTGCACATACCAGCTTGTATTTCAGAGCCTTCTCTAAGTTTATATATTATATGTCGTGGAATATGCCCATACGACACAGTAACGTTATCATGGTTACAACCAGTGGCGTGGGTTATTACACCTGGGGGGGGGGGGGGGGGGGGGGTGATTTTCTCGCGGCTGACCGACAATTGGCTGAAAGCACTCTCAGTAGGGGGGGGGGGGGGGGGGGCGGGTGTGTACGTCACCAACATGTTTCCCGGCCGAGAACACCTGCCAACATTTTTCGAGACCGAGGGAATTGGCTGAAAGCCCTCTCAGTGAGGGGGGGGGGGGGGGGGGGGGACCGAGTGGATTTGTTTAAACACACACACACCCTTACCCCCCCCCCCCCCACGTTGTCTACGCCCCTGGTTTCAAATTCAAGTTGGCTTTCAAGCTGTAGACGCGATCACCTTGGAAGTACAAAAAGTGTATTAGCGCCCTCTTTCTTTCAACCGACGATAATCTGAATATTTATCATCTCAAATACATGACGATAACCTATATAATTGTTATTTATTACAGTTCAGGATTTGTAGGACAAGTTCCAAAGGTCTATCAATCTTCTTCTTCAAAGTACTTGAGGAAACACTTTGCTAAGCACCCTGGGGATGAAGTATGATTTATATTTTAACAAAAAACACCAGGAAGAAAGTGTCACCCAGAGAGTTCCGGCTCGAGTGAAATTTATTTGCGAAAGGAGTATTCTAGGATCTGTTTCAAAAGCTCTTACATTACCCTGTATTTCTTATCCCGGTATCCTATTGATTACGGGAACCTGGTGGGTCCTGTATTATAGTGCAGGTTAAGTTTGATTTATTGGCCGCCATGCTCCATCTCGTTGGAATTGCAAATATTACATGTATTACAAACTACCATTTCAACGTATTTGGGATTGCGGGCATGCCGGGCTTGGCCCCACAGGATTTTTGATATCATTGGATCATCCCCAAATTATACGATGAAGGGGCGGGACAATACAACATTTAACAACAACGTATTCTCATAAGCAAATGCGAAGCTGCAGTGTATATAGGCGCCTATCCTTATCATATGGAATCTTCTGTTCTGGGGCAACCTAGCTTTTGCCTTCAAAATTGATTATTTTTAAAAATAATGTTTTTACATTCAATCACCTTTCCAAAGATAATTGGAAGGTAAAGATACATCACCCTTTATGGGGTAGAGTGGCGTAGTCCAATTGGCCCCCCAAATAAAATACTTCTGTACGCCTCCTCATAATTATTTTCATTTATAGCATGCTTTAAAGGGAACCACCACGCAGAGAACATCTCAGGCTCATATGTTTTGGTATCGTTGTTTGATATTAAATAGATATCGAACACTTTGCAATGGGTTGTGTTATATTCATAAACAAGGCAATTAATCACCAAATGTACGGAACCTAATTAGGGCCTTTGGTTCAGTAAGCGCCAAACGTTTGTATAAGTGCGTCAACTCTATGCACGCGTACTTTTGGGTACAATAACGTATACGTCCTAGACAACAGTGAATAGACTAGGCTTCGACCACAGGCTCATGAACACATAATTTAGTATGGTAATGATGAGTTTTCAAATGAAAAACAATTTTCTGGCAACATATTGTTCTGAACTTGTTCGTGGAATGGACTACCTAAACTATACCTTTCATTTATACAAACAATATTTGTGGGTGTTGGTTCCCTTTAAATTGACTAATTAGTGTGTTTAATTTCTGACTTGATGATTATACAAATATCTATGAGTTTAATGACGTGTTGATAAGACACACTTATTTTTTTTTCATTTTGTGGAATACGCATGATATATAAAATGTATGTTATTAAATCTTATGAAATGTATTTGCACGTGAGCAAATAACCCACTTATGATAACCTGGATGTCTGTGAAGGGTCATGATTGAGGATCAAAGTTTGCTAACAATGCAGCTAATCATAATCATAAACATTGTAATTATTGCATCTACATAATATCAGTAATATCAATCTCTTCAATATTATCAGCGTCCTAAGTACATGTTTGCTATTGCTTGCATGTTTTCTTTTGCAAATACACTGTAAATATTATTTACAATGAGATGATATAAATCTGATAATTTTTCTCGCGATGGCAGATAACACACTTGAAAAATTATAAATGACCTCTATTCAGCGTTCTAAAGGCAGGCTTTATGAGCCTGTATTATTGCACTGATATAATATGTAAAGTTCGTCGTTACTAGTGTTATATTGAGAGTCGTTTAGAGCCTAGTTATATTATAATCTTATCGCCTATAGTCCTACATTTTGTTTGCAAAGAAAAATCAAATATGATATAAACGTGGTTAAATCAGCACGTAGGTATAACAGGTATGCGGGTAGAACATGATAGTTAATGATTATTCGGTCGCCCGTATGCAAGTGCTGAATGGCGCCATCTTTGGTGACATTGTGTCAGTTTTATGTATATTTTGTTTACTTCTTGTGCATGGAAGGTAGGCTAATATTAAGTACCGGTTATTAACCCCCAAAACCCTGACTTATGATATGTAACTTCTTGATGGATGTTATGCCTAAATAAATATATATTTTCAAATTTCAATAGTCATCATACTTCAGTCAACTGTTCATGATGTAACAATGTTTTATTATACAGCATCTTCTAACGGATCTTTAAAACAACATTTTCTTGCCTTTGAATTTTGATTATAAGCGACTCCGAACAGAACCTTTAATTTTATGAACATTGTCCTGTAATATACTGTAGTATCCAAATCTGTTTTGCTTATCACGAAGTTTCATACTTATACACACGGTCTCCTGGTCTGGAACCAATCTCAGTCCATACCCATGATCCATCATTCATACAATAAGTAAGACACCTGCAATTTGCCGCATCATATTATTCAACATTTGGAAGCCTTTTATAAGCCAAATTTTATTCCTTTTTAATCGTGTATATTAATTCACATAATTCATGTAATTTACAAATTAAATAATCATTATAATACAAATATTTGGCATTACGTAGAGAAGGCTGGACCAACTATTAGTTGGCATAATCCAATTTAGATCTTCCCATTCTCACCCGACGATTATGTCGTTCATGAAAATGTGAAACTTAATGTTTGAAGGGATAGTTGAATTTTGGTATAGAGGGCGCTGTACGAAATAATTTTTTTTTGTGAGGTAATGGAAAATTAAAAATGGTTGAAACCAATGGGCTTTTAGAAGCGTCCTCTAGAGTTTTAACGGCTCTTTGAATGATAACAGGCTTTTTACTTGGTCGTTTGTAATTGTGTTATACCATTCGAGCATGGTGGATTGATAACTATTAGTTTTTAATGTAATGGTGCAGCTTTTGGTTACTATAATCAGTCAGGACCACTGTCGCAAAACCGCTATCGGCCAAATAGCGGTAAAGCACTATTCCGCGATTATCACGTGTTACGCAGTATTGGGTCATCTTCGGTTCCACGTGTTGTGGCAATGGGGATATTTGTACAACGACTACATTCAATTGAATTATATTCATTTTCGCCCAATGTTCAGGACAGATCATCTAAATAGTAAATGTGTAGCATCCTTGATAATTGAACTCATGTCATGAGATGATGTTGGGCCATTGTCGGAAAATGACGTTATGCCAATCACAAAAAAATGACGTCGTGACGATGTTGGGCTGGCGGACATTTTAACCTCGAGCCAACGGCGATATGCCGACATCCGGCAACCAAATTCCGACATCGGCCCGACTTCAGGTGGCTAGCTGGGTAGCGACATTGATTAGAGAATAGTGGGAATCGCCATTTTACGATAGTGGAAAAGCGAAGGTGGTCCTGAGTGATAATTCAGTAATAGACCAGAAATCAGGCTTTAATGATGGCCACAAAAGGGACGCACTACCGTTATGAGTTGATATTAATTTTGGTGAAGAACGGAACTCGTTAATGCAACAGGATAACACCCAATTGTAAATTGTTTTATTGAAATTTAGAGCGGCGAAGCTAGGACGTATCCACGCTAGGGGGGGGGGGGGGGGACCCTAGGAATGTGTACGCGCGAGCCTCTTCAGTTGGGGTCAAGGGGCGGAGCATCCAGAGGCTTTTTAATTTAAGATATTCAAAGCCTCAAATTCAAAGCCGCAGCTAACAAGAAAGGAACATTCAACATGTTTAACACAAACAAACCTAGCCGAGGAGGGGGGGGGGGGGGGGGGGGGGGGGGTGTTATTGCCTTACTACACCAATTGAATATATAAATCATAAATACGCTGTACATCATTTTGTAGTTTACATAAGGAGGCATTCCTGTATCTTAACTGAGCTCAACAACTATATTTTAACCACGACAAGTTTCGGTTACCGTCAGCCACATCATACGCGAACTGGGCCCCTTTGCAGAAAGATATACAATCGATTGTAAATTTACAATTAATTGTAATTCAAGTCAGATCATGCGTTCTTGATGCGCAAATTTGATTGGTTGAAACGCGAAAATTGTCTGACTTACAATCAATCGTAAGTTACGATTCATTGTAAGTCAGAAAATGTTCTCTTTCTGCAACGAGGCCCTGGAAACAGCTAAAATGTCTTGAGGGCCTTGAAAGAGCACCACACCCATTCACGTAACAATAACATTAGGTTGAAATGGTTGAAACAGAAGGAAGTGGCACACAAAGTTTCTACTCAAGAGAGAATTACATTTTAAGATTTGGAACAAGGACCATATAGAAGTTACTAGTTATTTTAATAATGACATGTATGATCATGATGATGATATATTTATTTCTAACTCCAACTGCACAATAACCGTAAAAGGCATGACTACAACAAAATAGTAGACAATTCCAACAATTAGATATATTGAACTAATTTGATCCAATATTAATAGATTGTAAAATATTTGACTGGAAGTTCCTACTTTTGTCGTTTATCTATATCAATACATAATATATTAATTTTACTGTTTGAATTTTGCCTGTATAAAAGCAAGTATAATGTTTAATTTAATTGATTTATATAAAGTCTACTCTCACTTTAATACACAACAAACTCTAGTTCATTGATTTACACCTATTTTTGATAAGTGCACACAAACTACACATAAGAAAACTAATCTTATAGACTAAGTGCACACCCAATGTACCTATGGAAATAATTGTATAGACTCTCAGGCTTCTTAACAAACCCAACTTTATTTCATCTCATTATAAACCCCTCATACATGTTCCGCAATTTATGTTTGAGCGTTGAAAGATGAAAGTGTGGATAATGTCGTTACTTTAGTTTCACTACCCTCAATGGCCTTAATTCGGATTTACTCTCTGTTAATTGTGGCTTACCACAAGGCTCAATTTTAGGACCACTTTTATTTCTTTTATATGTTAATGATGTATCTAATACATCTTCCTTACTGTCGTTTGTGCTTTTTGCCGATGACACAAATAGTTTTTGCTCTCATGAAAAGTTAGTATCATTGGTGAATGTTTTAAATAATGAATTGTTTAAAGTCTCTAATTGGTTTAGATGTAATAAACTCTCATTTAATATTAACAAAAACTTACTTTATGCACTTTAAACATTATAATTCTCATTTAAAGGATAATGCCCCGATTATTATTAATATCGATAATATACAAATTGAACAAATACAGACATTTAAGTTTTTAGGAGTTTTTATTGATGATAATTTAACGTGAAATGATCAATTGCATTACGTAACTATGTCCATTTCTAGAAGTGTAGGAATCATAAATAAGTTAAAATTTCATTCGCCACATACAGCCTCGTTCTTATTGTATAATTCATTAGTACTTCCATATTTAGCATATTGTAATATTGTTTGGGCCAATATGTGGTGCAACCAAACTTGATCCTATTCATTTATTACAAAAAAGAGCTACGCGTATTTGTACAGGATCAACGTTCCTTGCCCATACAGACCCCTTATTTTTAAAGTTATAAAGGTTAAACATTACTGACGTGCATATTCTCCAAAATGCAGTATTTATGTTTAAGTACATAAATAAACAACTTCCAATTTCATTCAATAATCATTTTTGTTATAATAATATAATTCATTCCTATCCAACTCGTACTTCTGGGAATTTCCATTTGATGAATCCCAAGTTATTAATTACACATAAATCGATTAGACATCACGGCCCCGATTTATGGAATAATTTACCGAATATAATTAAATCATGCCTGACCCTCTATTATTTTTTGAAGCAACACTAAAGCGTCACCTTGTATCACTATACAGAGTCATAACTCACTAAATACTGTCTCTTATATTTAAATTTAAAAAAATATATTTTACTTTTTAGTTAAATCCCAAACTTATCATAACCGGAATTCTATTTTCATGCACTCCCACTTGCACATGTACTTGCACTGCACCCATCTGATCAAAGTCATGCATAAATGTATACTACACAAAAGCATTAGTTTGTGTCGCTGATTGTCCCCAAGAGGCCGCCATCGATTTCAAGCTTACAGCTCATGATGGCGGTCTCCTGCGTTAATGTGCTTTATTTATTACTTCAAATTGATTATTTGTTGTACTATTCTGTATGTATAATTATCACTTGTAATTCTGTTGTAAATACTCGAAACACGTTTTGTACGATTATGATTATGTATTGTTTAAAACAAATGCAGAAATAAAACAAACAAACTACACATTAACAAGGAAGTGGTTCCGAACCAGCTAAGTCTTGTAAGTGTGTTTATTAGCACAACAACTGTGCAGAGTTAGCATGACTAAACTAATTTGTCTGTTAAAAGTTCGCTGTTTTCTTCTGCAAATAATATGTTGAACATCGCGCCGTATATAAATACACTGTATATACTTATGTTATCAATTTGAAGGCCTAATTATATTTACATATTACATATCTGAATATAAATAGAAGTTTGCACGCAGTTATCGCACTGTAACTGCCCCCCCCCCCCCCCCTCAAGATATTTGCTACACAAAGACAGAATGTCAACGAAGAAAAAAGGCCGAATTAGTTCCTTAAATTTAAAACATTATAATACTATAGTTGCATTGATGTCATGGAAGGGGATGTTCATTTTATCAATCAAAAAAATTCCTATAACGAAATTGTACGGAAAATATATATATAATTTATCAAATTGGCTATACATTTAACATAATCGTGGGTAAACAAAAATACTTCTTCAATTTGCAAATTTAGAGTTTTGATTAGTTATTGACAACTTTTTAAAAAGACTTATAATTGAGAATGGTTCCTTGCCAATCTCTCGCATATGACGATATTTAGGTTGAATCATACAAAAATATGATTGTGCTAAATCAACAGTATTCATTAAGGGTATATACAGCATGTTGTTTGTATTTGTTTAGTTTTGTTTTTGAAAGGTCAATTCAATGACCCGGCCCCCAACAAGACAAGGTCATTCCAACCATGTACATACTGCCTATGTCCACTCAAGGTCATAATTGACAAAATACAATGTTATAATATTTAATTTACCCAGCAACAAGACAGCTAAATATCAAGTTTCTAGAATCGTGTTATGTGTGCCTGACGGACTCCTATTCGATGACATTCCAACCATGCCCTTCACATTGAACCTTCAAGGTCATAGGGAGACTGCTGTCTTGCTAGGTGGTAACCTAATGAATGTCATTCCCATCATGACCTTGACACGTCCAGGTCATACAGTATGATAGGTTGAACACAATGTATTAAAGGTGCACCTGTAAAATGTCAGATATTGCCCAAAATTACATTTGAGACTTCAATCCTATATCAAAATCATTGTAAGATGTGTCCGAATACTGTGTGAAAGTTTCATACTGCTCTTCTGGTTAAAAAAACAGAAATTTGCTTCAGCTTTTACAACGAAATAATGTATGACGTGTATGAGGTTTATGACCGTTCATTAAAGGGATAGTTGAGTTCTGGTAAGGAGAGTACAGTTTTGGTGAAACTGAATTTTAGTAACCAAAACCTGCATCATTACATTACAAACTAATAGTTATAACTAGAAAGGAACACAAAATTACAAATGACGTAGTAAAGATCATGTTATTATTCAAAAAGAGCGGTTAAAACGTAAGAGGGCGCTCTCTAAACACTCATCGGTTTCAACCATTTTGAATAAAATATTGTGCATGTGATGTTTTGTTGAAATAGTGATTAGATAGAGAAATAACCAACAACTATTTAAATACCTATTTTGTAACTTTTTGAAAAGAGGAAGCATTTTTTTGAATTTTTAACGGCTGGTTCAAAATTCTCTAATAAACCTGGGGCACTAGCTTTATTACAAATTGTTATATTTATGGATATTTCAGCCGTCTCTGAACCGATTTTGATCAAACAAAGATGATTTTATTATTTAAATATTATGCTCTTTCAAATTTTACACTCAGTTTTGTATTACCTCACAAAAAAAAAAGTAGTCTAGCGCCCTCTCTACCAAAACTCAACTATCCCTTTAACGGTCTTGAGCTGAATGATTATCAATGATATATATCGTCATACTAAAGGGGCATTTGAAAAAAAAGCTAACCCTATTTCATTCTTCTCTTACCATAAGCTAAACAACACGGTAGAAGAGAAACGAGGAAGCTCCAAGTAATGTTCGTGGAGTTAGACACTTTACCATGTTTACAGGCCTCCCTTTAACAGTAATAGTCATGGATAACAAAAATAACCGTACACGTTTATGGTGTACTACCGTGTCGATATGTAGTGTACTGATGGTCCCTAACATGAATAGGTACGATTATTAATTTTGATAATAAGAAAATATAAACAAATACCAAACAATTTCAAATAAACTTGTAATATTTCCTATAAATAGGTGAACATACAAGTTGCATACCTTGAAGTTCAGACTATTTTTTTCGGAGTTAGAAGCTTGGAAATTAAAATAATTGATACACGGTTTCAAGGGCGTCGATTTCTTCTCATGGTTGGGGGGGATGATCAGGGGGTTTGACCGAATGACGATGCGGAGCATCGTCCACGAGCCGCGAAGCGGCGAAGTCCGAACCGCGTAGCGGCGAGGCGATTTTTGTTGGCTATTTTGCTAAGGGGGAGGGGGGGGGTTGACCCAAGGACGATGCGGAGCATCGTCCACGAGTCGCGTAGCGGCGAGGCGATTTTTGGGGGGCTATTTTGCTAAGGGGAGGGGGGGGGGGGTTGACCCAATGACGATACGGATACTGTGTGGGTCTGGACACAATGATGGCGTTTATCTATCACATTTTCACTTGGCAGCCCAAGGGGGGGGGGGGGGGGGGGTTAAACCCATGATGGCGTTTGTCTATGCACATCACATTTTCACTTGGCAGCCCAAGGGGGGAGGGGGGGGTTAGGGGTTTAACCCCCCCCCCCCCCCCCCCCCCGTAGATCCGCGCCTGGGAGGTGGGTGTGGGAGGGGGGTGTCCCCCCTCCCACGGTAGGAAGCTTTTGCATTTTGGGGCTTGAAATTGTGCAATCTGGAGCATACCTAAGGCATCAATTTCACGTTTTATAAACTTGTTTCTGAGTTACCGTGTTATAGATAAACACAATTAATGAAATCAAGTTTGCAGAAAACCAAAGGGCGGATCGCACTTCTTGTTTTGCTTATGGTAGCCTCTTCCACAATTACATGCGCCAGTATACTTTTTTTTTTTTTTTTTACCCTCCCAAATATTGGGGGGGGGGGGGGGGATGATAATACAGGCCATCCCCCCCAACTCAAATATTGGGGGGAGATATATACCCCCATCCCCCCCGTGATCGACGCCCCTGCACGGTTTGTTACTTTCAGCAACATCACGGAATGAAAGCACATTTTAATTGTTGTTTAAACGACCCTTCTTAAGATATAAATGAACCTTTTTTCCTACGGGTGCACCTGATGGGCTCTGTATTAACTCTATGAACTTTGCATAATGAAGAAGGGAACATGTCACTATTTTCCTCAGGCAGTATAGAAAACAGACTTAGTTACTTAAGTTATGTCAAAATGTTCAAGTGCAGTTTTTGCAATTCTTTATTGTAGTAACCAATTCTCTATGGGAACCGGGTGGCCCTGTATTACCGATTGGAAAACGTATTATAGACCAATTTTACATGAGTTCATAAGTAGCAGAGCAAATACTGCCAACAACAACCTGTCGCGTTGGGGTTATCAGTGATGGTAAACATGAGTTATTTATTTTTTTCATAATTTTCAGGCCTGCTCTTTGAACAACGCCATGTTGACTTACCAGCGATCTGTTGACACGCCTCCTCTCCTTAAGTGTATAGGTTTGTTTTTGTATGCTAGACACCATTTGGCGCCATTTGAATGAAAAGGCGGTTGATGGAATCTGGAATTTGTTTTACGTGAGTATAAGTTTAAATATTATCGAACCTATGATATTAGCCTTTCAAAGCTAAGTATATAATTGTGGCAAAAATTAATTGGACTTGTATGTTACTTACTTGCAACTTCTGTAGCGTATCGCTCAAAAGTTCCACTATGTCTTTCATGAATAATAATGTAACAAAAACACGTTTCAGAACTCATAATTTATCCCCCCCCATCCCCCCCGTGATCGACGCCCCTGCACGGTTTGTTACTTTCAGCAACATCACGGAATGAAAGCACATTTTAATTGTTGTTTAAACGACCCTTCTTAAGATATAAATGAACCTTTTTCCTACGGGTGCACCTGATGGGCTCTGTATTAACTCTATGAACTTTGCATAATGAAGAAGGGAACATGTCACTATTTTCCTCAGGCAGTATAGAAAACAGACTTAGTTACTTAAGTTATGTCAAAATGTTCAAGTGCAGTTTTTGCAATTCGTTATTGTAGTAACCAATTCTCTATGGGAACCGGGTGGCCCTGTATTACCGATTGGAAAACGTATTATAGACCAATTTTACATGAGTTCATAAGTAGCAGAGCAAATACTGCCAACAACAACCTGTCGCGTTGGGGTTATCAGTGATGGTAAACATGAGTTATTTATTTTTTTCATAATTTTCAGGCCTGCTCTTTGAACAACGCCATGTTGACTTACCAGCGATCTGTTGACACGCCTCCTCTCCTTAAGTGTATAGGTTTGTTTTTGTATGCTAGACACCATTTGGCGCCATTTTAATGAAAAGGCGGTTGATGGAATCTGGAATTTGTTTTACGTGAGTATAAGTTTAAATATTATCGAACCTATGATATTAGCCTTTCAAAGCTAAGTATATAATTGTGGCAAAAATTAATTGGACTTGTATGTTACTTACTTGCAACTTCTGTAGCGTATCGCTCAAAAATTCCACTATGTCTTTCATGAATAATAATGTAACAAAAACACGTTTCAGAACTCATAATACAAAAACAAAAACTTGTTCTCATTTCATCTAGGAGAAAATGGACGTAACGATGGTTGGGAATTACAAAAACGGTATCTGGATGGTCTGGGCAATCATCGGGGTAACAGGTGAGTTCTTTTGAAAGTTATTTTTTGGGGGCCGATGAAATTGTTAATAATAAACAAAGCATAAACGATGAACATTGTTCATTGTTAACATAAATGTACAATGAATATAGTTCATAGTGAACAAAGATTAACAATTAACGTTGTTAATTGTAAACAAAGAATCAAAGTTGAGTAATACTCACTATCATTATATGCTAGTAATCTCACAGTGTGACCGCATTGTCCAGATCATGTTTGGTTCGTGCGTTCTCATAGGCCAACACTGTTGCTGTAAAGTAGAAACTTGTATATCAGCAGCCTCTAAACTAAAACATAAAACAATAAATTGAATAACTTACATTATATTACTTAAACGACTAAACTAAAATCCAGGGCATCGTGCCTCCCCCACCCCTTCGCCCCTCTTGGGGCAAATAATATGGATCGTGTGTTAGGATCAATACAAGAGAGAATGTTTAATCATGTTATGAATAACCAGTCACCCGCAATATAATGTCCTGGATGATCCAAGACGCAATTTGGCTGATGGCCGACAGTACTATGACTGAATTTCAAAGGGCCCATTGTCCCGATGCCTATAAGCGTAATTCAAGGGATTGACTGGATAATGTAAAGAAACAATTATAATATTTCAGGTGGCGAATAGCAACAAGACATTATGTCTGCAGGTGCAAAGTGGTTTATCTGTTTACCGGTAGTGGTTGTCTGTTTAGGCCAGGCTCAAGTTGAATGAGAATGAGAATTCGGGCCCATTATGTTCTTGGTAATGTTTGGTTGTAGTAACTAGACATGCAATTTTCATCAAGTTCCTACCTAAATAAATCGGATACTAAGTTTAGTCTTAGACGAAACTGAGGCACTTGAAGAAAAAGCACTGCAGAATAATAATAACAATACATATTTGTATATTTTCTTCTACAGTTCTTCTACACAGATGCAGGGGAGTAAATCCTGATGATTCGGTTCAAGCTCAAAGAGTCGTGAATAGTTCAATCACCGTACCGTGCGATAAACCAGAAGGCCTGACTGTTGATACAGTCAGGTGGATCTTTAACTCATCGGTCTTCCTAACGTACTTTGCTAGAGATAACTTTCTTGCACCACCTAACCACGATCCCCGGTATTTAATAACTGACCCTGAAAGACTCGTCATTTCGCGTCTTAAGAAATCGGACTCAGGAGAGTATGCGTGTAGGCTCACATTTGTTGAACCACGGGATGATCTTACATCCAAGGTGTACGTCACAGTTCTAGGTAAATCATATATGTTTTTATTAACTAACATTAATTATGTTGGAAACAATTTCATTGTTCATGATTATTCGGATCGTATCATTGTCCTTCTCTCATCAATAATGTATTTTGACGATATTTTGTTTTGCTATATTTTGTTAACCCAACGAGTGGATTAACAGCACCACAATCCACGTTCTAATGGGACGTTAAACATGTTCAATAACATGTCCCAACTTATCCTCTTTACCTATATACAGACAAGAAGTGAACCTTATATATGGGGACTTCAACTTAACGCTACTGTATTGCAGTGACACCCCCTATGCTATAATCGTCATGTTTAGCCCTATACCCCTTTTCCTGACAAAAAATATATGGCACAAAAGCATACCAATTTTCTTGACCCATTTATTAAAACTCCATTTAAATGTTATGTTGTAGTACAGAATTATTAATCATGACAAAAGATAAAGTATACTTTAATATCTAATGATTTAAATCTGTACAAATAAATATATATACATGTATAATACTTTCTTATCCAATTACCTAACCCAAATCAAATATTTTACCATAGAATCGAAACAATTACAGATTTTGCACTTCATGTTTTAGATGGTTGCAGTATGTGGGCGTACAGTCCGCCGCTCTTGGGCACTACAAGTGGTTGTTCATCTGGCGACGTGATACCATATGCTCAACAGTGTGACTTTACCTGCCAAGAGGGATTTCGTTTAGTGGGAAATGCATCTACAGAGTGCCAGAGAGATGGGGAACTAACCAACCAGCCTCCTCACTGTGCAGGTAACATTAATTATAGTACAATGTCACTTTTATTGACCTGTGCAATACGTGATGAATTGTTGATAAAATGTGTGTTATTGTGATTTGATATGTCCTCTAAGTATTGTGTGATAATTGTTACGTTATGTTAAATGGATTTCCATAGGCCGAGTAATGAACGAAAAAAACAAAGTGATATTTGCTAAGTCATTGCACTGACTTTTTAGTAATTTATGACTATCCAGTGGATAGTTAAACATCCGGTAGTTTCAATCGTAAATATCCTTCTAAAATAAAGGGGACATTCTAAGAACCAAACACGGGTTCATGTTTATATTGGTAATACGAATATAAACAAGGTTTGAGAGAAATACTAGATTTCTAGTTTGTTGCTTGATCCATTTAAGAGCCATTGACCATACAATTTTCACATATTACTCAGTGGACATATGAAATAACACAAATACAATTTACCAACCCTTCGTCAATTTTGTCAGCAATGTTAAGGTCCAGTCTTATACTCACGGTTTTCACGGCGACTCGCAACGGTTTACTAATACGAATTGACTCGATTTAGCCACGGTTTAAAGGGGGTGTAAGATATTTGCATCCACCCATCAGGTAGAAAAACAAATTTTGTAACTTGTGGGCCTGAACCAGGGGCGTCGATCACGGGGGGGATGGGGGGATATATCCCCCCCCCCCAATATTTCAGGTGGGGGGATGGCCTGTATTATCATCCCCTCCAATATTTGGGGTTCAAATATATATAATAACATTACAATTAAGAAGCATTGCCCACTCTCATGAATGGAAGTTGTTACTATAGTCTTCTTTAAACCACTTTTTGATAATGCTAAACTGCCCAAATCCAAAATCTTCCGGGGCTGCGCCCCTGGTACCCCCATTAAGGTTATTTGACCCAGTCCCAGCCCTGTACTTATTAAATAGTTTTATTCAGGACTTCTCTCTTGGCAAACTTTCAGGCGATCCTGGCCCACTGTGCGTCTGCGCTTCGCTCACTAAAATTGAGCTACCTATTCAATAGTTAATTGTATTTCTGGATATTACAAATCCCAAAGCTTCCGGGGGCTTCGCCCCCTGGACCCCCAATAAGCTTTCCAATGTGGGTATCCCTTGACTTATTCTATTCAGGGTTCCATCAGGATGATTGCAATCGACAGTATTTATCTATCAGACTAAAATTCATCCATACTTGGACAGTGCCCTCATGATAGCAGGAGCTTGCAATGTGCACTTAATAATCTTCCAATCTCTAAACAGCTAAATCCAAAGCCAATTAACTAAAGAATAGTTAACTCTATATTTACATATAGACAACATATTTATATCTGGATATACAAATCCCAACGCTTCCGGGGGCTCCGCCCCCTGGACCCCCAATAAGCTTCCCAATGTGGGTATCCCATGACTGATGCTATTCAGAGTTCCATCATAATGCTTGCAAATATGTATCTATATCAGGCTAAAGTTCATATTGGACAAAGCCCAGTTCATAACATGATGCTTGCAATGTGCACTTAATAATCTTCCAATTTCTAAAAAGCTGAATTCAAAAGCTTTGGGGCCCCCTAACCCCCGCCCCCCCCCCCCCCCCCCCCCCTCAGCCATAAAACCCCGGGCACGCTGCTGGGTTGTCGATTCGCTCCCTCGCCAGAGATGGTCAAAATGACGAATCATCCCCCCCAATGGCGAGAAGAAATCGACGCCCTTGGCCTGAACGAAGGCTCTTAACGGACACATTCTATATTTACTTGATAACCTTACCCACTGCATGTTACTCCATATTTAACCTACTCTCAATGTGCGCTGTAGTGTCCCCTGAACCTAACATTATACCAGGCATATATAAAAGACCTGGGAAATCTTAACAGTGTATTGTTATGTGTGTATGTGTCATTGATATTGATGGTACACGCTTAAAAGAATTGGGCAATATTGGACAGTATGGTGTGCAACACTGGGCAACATACTGTCCACACAACTATTGGTTAAAATCTGCCCCACTGATGTTCACTTGAAGGCTAAATTGGGTAATAATTGCCCAGAATTATGAATCTTTTTAATCAACCAACAATTACCCAACAAAATTTACCCAACATTTTAAGAGTGTAAGTATTATAACATACTTTCTGTGTGTGTCGCTGTGTAACTAGCGTATGTCGTATCAGTATCGACTAATCAAGCTTCGAATTATCCAGAGGTTGAGTTACCTCAAGCCATATTTTTCCCGAAGTAAACCAGAAAAATATTAAATTCATTTATTGAAGAAGTAAAGGAGTGGTCACATTTGACACGACTCCCCACGACTAGACCCACGAATGCAGTACGCATTGGTAGTAAATATATGGCAAGCCGTTTTAACATTTATTCATATTTCTTGATATCAATAATTGAATTATTCATATCAGTATATTTCTTGATATCAAGTATTACCAATACAGAAAAGTATTTTTTTGATATCAAGAATGCATTTCTTGATATCAAGAATGCATTTCTTGATATCAAGAATTCGATTTCTTGATATCAAGAATTGAATTCAAGTATTACCAATACAGAAAAGTATTTCTTGATATCAAGAATGCATTTCTTGATATCAAGAATGCATTTCTTGATATCAATAATTCGATTTCGTGATATCAAGAATTGAATTCTTGATATCAAGAACTAGGAATAAATGTTAAAAACGGCTTGCCATTGATTTGTACCAATGCGTACTGCATTCGTGGGTCTAGTCGTGGGGAGTCGTGTCCAATGTGACCACTCCTTAAGTGTTTTTTTTAAATATCCCAAACAAACCTTTATAAAATCATAAATCGCACCTGACCCTGTACATAACGCGCCAGGGTCCATTTAGGCATCGTTAAATATATTTCTAAGCAGAGGCTTTATACCGTCCGCATCCCTCCCCTCATCTGGTTTACTTTATCTTGTGTATACGTATATCACTATCATGCCGTTTATTTACTCTGTAAAGCTGGTGATTCATTGATCAAATAGTTCAGGTGATAATGTTAAATGATTGCTTCATTATATGATGTACACATATACATTCAGTATAATTTACACAAAGCTTTAACGGCATTGCTATACAAAAGGCATTATAATACGAATAAAAATATCCGACAGCAGATTGTATTTAATAAGTATTAAAGCCCAAAACCAGTTTTAGGAAAGTAGCCGAAAACATCTATATTTATCAATATTGTTCAATAAGTATTTAAATAGGGTTTGTGTGTTAAAATCCGAACCTAAGCATCGTTAAATACAGAAATATCGGAAGAAATCCAATACCCGTCCGTGAAATGTATAAATCCACCGCCCGTTCGCACCTGTCCGCGCCGCTAGCGCTGGGCTGGAGATATCGACAAGCTGGGGACAAGCCCGTATAGCAAACACGCACGCGGTCATTTGCACGTAGCGTATGCGCGATTCCGCGTTGGCGGTATCAATCCGCAGTAGATTAATTTATAATTTTGCAAATATATCAATTAGTAGGCGGTTTCTTAACCAAATTTGTATAATCCCATATTCGTAAAAATTATATTCTTTCAGATGGTTGGTAATAAGAGCGTACATTTAATTTTTAGGGGATTGGGCGTTTCCCACTACTGTCATTCACCTTAAAGCGCAGCGATTAAAATAAACAAATCCTCTTACTCCCTTCCCCCCGATATCCGTGTTCAATTGATAAATTAAAATGTAGGTATACCATATGTTAGATTAACAAAACATTTGTTTTCGTTGGGGTGGGGGGGGGGGGGGGGGGGGGGGAGGTGCGTATTTTATAAAAATATTTTCTTCAATAAACAGATATAATTTTGTGTTACCCCTCTCTGTAGAATCATGACGTACTCATCCACAATATAGTACATGGCGTCAGTTTTAGGTTCGCCCCAGATTGCACGGTTTCAAGTCCAAACAAGCAAAAGCTCCCTACCGTGAGAGGGGGAAAACACCCCTCCCACACCCTCCCCGCGCTCAGTCATGTGTCATTTATAACTATTAATTTTTCAATATAGCATGTTAACATACATTGACAAAAGTTTTTTCGCTGTAAAATAAAGGTATCACGTTAACAAAAGTAATACCTTGTCACACATTCCAGAATATTTGAATGCCAATTCTTTCGATTCAATACGTAGTCATATATTACATATTTTTAAATTCATATTCATATACAGAATGTCCCTTAAAAATGAACATATCAACCGTTCATGTTTTAATTTGTTAAGCTGTGTCATATGAGTGGCTTGAGGAGCGTCACGATTCTAATTATAATCAAGATGAAACAAACATTTTCAATCATTGAAATGACTCACGTGAACATTTTTTTTTATTTTTCTCTCTTAAATTCATATTCATACTTTACACTGCTATTCTGTTTTCATCATCCCCCTGTTTCTCTATCTATCTAATGTATACTGTCTGCCAATTAAAGACATCCATGTAAAGTGTCTAACTCCACGAACATTACTTGGACCTTCCTCAGTTCTCTCCTGCCGTGTTGTTTAGCTTATGGTAAGAGAAGAATAAAATAGGGTTAGAATTTTTTCAAATGTCCCTTCAGTATGAAGATAATTATCATTGAAAATCATTATATCAAAAGCGTTAAGCTAACGCTTTTGGATAAACGTACAATTGTCATAGTTGTACACGCCCGTCGCGACGGGTCGTTAGGCTAAGCGCGCGCAAATTCTGTACTGTCTGTATACACGTGTGCGGAATTCGTCAAACGGACGATTATTACTGCAACAAATCTACGGCAGGACATCAGTATTCGGTGATAAAATATGAACTCAATATTCGTTTTTTCCACTAGGTAAACAGTGGACGTTTTCTTTCAAACTTTCACAAATCTTGTAATTGTATTTTACAATGATATTGATATAGGATTGAAGTCTCAAATGTCATTTTGTGCAATATCTGACACTTAACATGTATCACTCTAATCTTTTATACATTTGTCTTTTATCGTATCCATGTGTCTCTTTTGTTTTCTTTAACATTTCCATCTCTTTTTTATTTGTTTATTTACCAACCCTTTCTTCTTCTCTTGCCTTTCCTCACTGTTTATATCATTCTCTCTTAATCTTAAAAACACCCGTTGATAATTGTTGGAACTTAATGTTTATCTTGGTCTCCTCTTACCCACAACCACTCTTCTTATAATTATCACCCTTTCTCGACATGGAAGGAGTTACGTGCATCGTCGATAACCTCCCACCACATCTCATCGATATCAACATGAACTGTTGGAATGGATCGAGTGTTGACTATGGGACAATCTGCGATTTTCAGTGTACCACCGGTTACAGTCTTAATGGAAATGGTACAGTGCTGGTCACGTGTGCTGACGAAAATGTTCCTGATTTTCCAAAATGCGAAGGTAATTGTGATATGCTTCATGTATGTCAACTGCTGATAAATTAATTTTATTTGATATAAGTTTTATTATTGTATTTTGTTACAGATGGTTACTTAATATACATAGGTCTCTAATAGGGTACGCTTAAAGTGGTAAATTGTAAAAATGCATCTGACTAGAAAAAGTAGCAAATGTACATGTGAACTATGGGAACTGCTGAAATACTGTAAAATACACCCTTAATGATTCTGCTTTCATAAATACGTATTTGTAGAAATGTCACTGTTTAACTGTTGATCACATAGTTTGAATTTTAAATATGTGTTATTAGTGTGCTTAGTATTATTAAAAAACAATACAGTAATCTGAGGAAACGATTAACATTTATACTTTGAAAGTTAAATATTACATGTGCCCTTTTCGCATCATATTCAGTCTCTAGGTAAGGGTCCTTTTTTCGATTTCGCGTCTTAAAGGGATTAAAGGGATCTTGTTGACATGTGCATACAGTGATGAGTGGTTGATTCGATGCATATTGTTGTTATCTAATATGTCCACCGGGTATGGGGGGGGGGGGGAATTTTAAGTTAAATGGAAGGTATATGGACGAGTAATGAGCAAAAATGCAAAGTGATATTCACTAACTCATTGCACTCACTTTTACATGGTTTTGACGGTCCAGTGGATAATATAATATCTGAACACTTCAATCGTAAATATATTTTAAACGAAATGGAGATTTGAAAAAAAGAACGAAACCTGTCCCATGCTTTTATCGTGAACACGAATACAACAAGGTATGAGGGAACTGCTATAATTCCAATTGGATTTTGAGGATTTGGAAAATGTTACTAAGTGCCTTTAACAATGACTTAATTTTATGATGTTCATCACACTCTGCCATTTGTATTTCGGTCAAACTATGACCCTTTTCTTTTTTTTTATATCAACTAAATCGGTTCATTAGATCTTTTAATTTGAAAGAAATAAACATCCTCATAAATACTAGATAAATGCCGCTTAAAGTGATAGCTCAGTTTTGGTTAACAGAGCGCTTTGAGAAATATTTGTATTATAAGGTATGAATAACTAAGTGTAGAATATGAACGAGCATACAAGTTCAAAGGCATACACAATTTTGTTTGATCAAAATCAGCTCACAAACAGCTAAAATATCCATACGTATATCCAACTGGAATAAATGTTTGGGACCAACTTTCCTACATATTTTTAGAAAATACACCAACATAATGGTTTTTAATTTATTTTGATGACCTCTCTGTAAAGCAGCAGTGTAATTTAACCGTGTATATGTTTAAAGGGGTAGTATAGTTTTGGTAAGGCTGAACTTTAGTAACCAAACCTGGACAGTAACATTATAAGCTAATGGTTATAATTCCACCATTCTCGAAATGTATACAAAATTACAAACGACTAAGTAAAATGCCCTTTATCATTCAAAAAGTGCCATTAAAACACAAGAGGGCGCTTTTTTAAAAGTCATTGTTTTCAACCATTTTTCATACAAAATTATGTATGTGATGTTTTATTGAAATAATGATTAAAAAGAGAGATCATCAACAACTATTTGAAAAACGCTTTTGAAAAACTGTAAGCATTTTTGCAATTTTTTGAAAAAAATCATCTAATTATTTGGGCCCCAAATAATTATAAGATCAGATATATTTATTGATATTTCAGCCGTTTCTGGGTCGATTTTGACCAAATAAAGTTGATTCTGCCATTAAAATTGCATGTTCTCTCAAATTCGACACTCAGTTTTTCATTACCTCACACAAAAATTGTGATGTGCAGCGCCCTCTCTACCAAAACTAAACTTCCCCTTTAACTCCCATTCAGTCATCATTCAATTATAACTGTAAGTTTTTACAAATTAATTGCAAATTTTAGTCACTAAAATTTAGTTTGACCAAACTCTCTCTAAAGTTAAACCAAGTAATTTGAAACCATTTTCTTGCAGAAACGATCTAATATAACAAACGTGTATTGTGTCCCAGCCATTTCAGATGAATTAGGGCGACAGAACCGTGGAACCGTTGCTCTCATCCTCCTATGTGTCTTCTTATGTATTGCTCTGATCATAATTGGTACAGTCATACTTTTTCGGTGGCTCCGAATAAAAAATAACGGTAATTTATTTCTTTTACATTATTATTTTCAATCAATTACAAAGAATGCATTTACCATTATGTGGTCGATTACAACGAAAAGCGTTCACAGCCAGATTATTACTTTTGAAATTCAAACTGCTTTGATTGTTTATTCCTTTTGCTCAGGTTGATTAGACATGTCAACCATAACCATAACAAAGTGTCAATTGAATTCACCTCGTCAGCAAGGCAGTAAGATTTAGCCTACATTTACCGCCCGTTTGCGCCGGTAAGAGTTCGCTATAATTTCGAGCCTTTTAATGCAAAGTCAATTTTATAGCAGTTTTTGTCAACATGTGAGTTATCAAATATCTTTCTTTCGCATGGTATGTGATACAAGCATATTTTGCATTTGTTGTGTGCAGGACGATTCCCAAAACTCTCATTTGGCTTTAATTCAATGAAGTGAACATATTGGTTATAAAGAATAATAAGTGTATCACAATGTAATGTTCTCTGACCTGATTCATAAAGCTTTCACTATATACATTATATTCCATTATTTACTCGGATTTGATACGCAGGACTGCCAACCCAAGTTAGAAGAAATGCCAACGAGAGCTCGCCTACTTTTCTCAAGGTAAGGGTTCTGTTTATATGACTTCTGCGCAATTATGATGGTGTATGCTCAGTGTCATACTTTTACACATAATAATACCGTTGTGTATAGTAGGGCAATGATAAAACACTTACAGAAACACGTAAGGTGTTTCCCCACAACCGATATTGTTTACGCGCCTCCAATCAGTCCGACCACGATACGCAACTTTATACAGTATATAGCAGGCCATGATCTGAACAGTCTGTAGCTTCGTCCCCCCCTGCGAGCCCCCACTATTGTTTGTTAGCCATACATTTTTATTTGGGGGCGTTGAATAGCTTAACTCAAAAAGCTTCCAGGGGCAGCGCTCCCTAAAACCCCACTAGAAATGGCTCGCATTTACTCGCTCGTCAGTTGAACCCCCTTGTAGAATTCCTTACTTCGCCACTGTTTATTTCCCTTTAAATGTATACCATGGTTTATTTTATTTGTGTATATACCTTCATTGGCTCTCTCCAGGAAAAATGTAGTAATCAATTACTATTCCCCATCACATGCATTGTCAGGGTCCACAATTATACCCGGATAGCGTCTGTACTTACATGTATCATGTATAAGGTTTTTACTATACACATTTGCTTCTCTGCCTGAAACACGCGCAAGTAAAAGATCACTGTCAAAAAGAAAGATCACAACATTGGCAGGAAAATGTTCAGGCGTTGATAATTCAAGGGGAATTTTATGAACTTGCAGCTCTTGGATCAGAGTCAACCCACTGGAAGTCTTTGATAATGATTTACCTCACGAAGTTGCACAATTTCTAATTCCTTGACGGATACGCTAAACACGAATGCAATCTTTTTCGTTGGGGCAGCCAGACAACTGCAAGCGCATAGGTTTGTTAAACAGACAGTCCCTCTTTTACAAAACGTCTGAACAGTTTCCAGTTGACAGATGAGGATGAATGTAACACACACAAAAACAATCAGATCGAACAGCCCTGTAATTTGGATTCTACGAATGAAAAACGAATGCGTCCCTCCAGCAAACTAAATATCGGTCAAAAAAAGAGTTTAACTGATTTAGCATAACAATATTATTGCAATAATATTGTACTTATTCTTGTAAAGGTATTGTGAAGCCGACATTTGTAAAGGTATGTCACGGAAAAAAAATAAAACAATGAAGAATTGTAGTCAGTTTAAGCGAGGTTTGGTTATTTTGTTTGGTATTCGGTCATTCCGTTGTTATATGTACGCGGGTCACTTAGCTAGCGCGGGTCACGTAGGGGTCACGCATAGCGTTGTGATACTCCGTGGAATCCGTGTACGAACTTCCTCACTGGGTGAATACACGTATATTGCACAATGAACCGCTGGACGATGGTTTATTAGTTTTAGCTCTATAACTCCACGAAAAAGAGATTTCAAGCCCTAATTTTTTATTTCTTTCATATAAGACAAAACTTTTGAAATTTGGCTTGCAAAAGAGGGGCTATCCATTTAAGGGGTCAGTGACTGCATTTTGAGGAACAATTGTTTTACTTGGCACACATATTCCTTGGATCAAAAGAAGAACATTCATCCAAAGAGACACTCTGTATTATGCTAATTATACATAAGTTCCATATTTTATGCAAATTTATTCACAGTCTGGTTCGTAACATTATGGTTCAACCAGAGCAAAATAACAATGATTTCCTTCGGATGGTCATATCTCGGCCAATACGTCAGATATACCATTGATTTTCACCCTTATGGCATCATTGTGTATGCGCTGCTTGCTCGGAAAATATAGTTCAAATTGAGAAATTCAAAAAATTGATTTGTATGATGTCACAGCTTAGGTACTGTAGGTATTAGTTGTAGGTCAGAAAATTTGCGCTTTTTAACCAATCATATTTGCTTATTTGGAACGCGTAATATGACGTGAAATTGGTTGTGACTTGCAGCTGGATGTGTCTCTTTCTGCAATGGGGCCCTGGTCTGCTAATGGAGGTTCAGACCAAGGAGTCACAAACCATGTATCCGCACTGTACTTAATTAATTATACTTGCTATTATACTTTGCTATTTTTTCTTATTGATATACAATTCCATACATTTTTTTTTTATGGTAATTCCTTAACCAAGTGTTACACTACTTTTGTTTTCTATTTGATATTATTGTAATATTCGTTCTGCCCTGCGCTTGCAGTTATATGCCGGGGTGGGTTATGTACTTCCTGTTTTGTTGGCATACTTTGCCTAATGACCAAAAGTATAATACTGTTCGATAATCATGATTAATTTAGTAAAGAGTTTATTTCATGTACTTGAATTATCAGGTATATTTTTTCTTCGTTCATTAGCATACTGCTACATTTATTTTGATATTTTATTCTGCAAAAGGCTTGTGCTGAAATATATATCCTGTCTCCAATGATGGTAGATATATCATGTTAATTTTATGTCAAGTAATAATTTGGCGATATAAGGGTGACTCGTATTTATTTCGTATTTTATTTCCACATTTTCAAAACAAACAGTAAACAACATAATAGGATCAATATTTCAAGCGATATATGTAACACAATGGTTGTTTAACATAGGATACACAATTAGTAGCCTACATATATGCTGATCCAAGTAGTAATTAATAACATATAAAAACATATAAAATGTGGAGGAGCCAATCTTTGAAGCAAGGCTTGTGATTTGAAAGGCCCCTGAAATGGTTAAGCAATACTACGATTAAAAAATATAACAAATGTATAATGAATGACATGCTATTTAATTACGTATAATTATATACTGAATATACTGCATATTTGTAGCATGTCATACTTTCGCATGAACAAGCAATATCAATCAACAATGAAAATCTATATAAATCAACAACAAACAACAGAAAAAACACATTATATAGAAACATAATGTGCGAGAATAGGGAAAGGGATAGAAGAGAGGAATTGAAGAAGGGCAAGTCAGAAGAACAATGTCATTTTTAGGGAATACTTAATACATGGATGTCATTATCATGATCATTATAACCATTTCAAGTATGAACAAATATGTACAAATATACAAATATACTTTGAAGGATTTTCCATGCTAATGTCCATTAATGTCAACAATTGTCCACAGTGTAGCATCACATTTCGCATTATTTATAACGGTGTATATACATGTCGTAATCATTCAGAGAAATGAAGAGGATTCGGCAGACGTCCAAGTCCAATTGGAGGAAAGCATTCCTCTAAACAGATCAGAAGATCAAAGTAAGTGTTATTCACAAATTAATTCCCAGCTTATAGAGATGTAGTAAATTTGTTTGCAATTGCAAAAAGTTATGAAAGGGATATTTGAGTTTTGGTCTGGAGGGCGCTACACACAATAGTTTTCTTGAGAGATAATGAAAAACTGAGTGTAAAATTTGAAAGAGCATACAATTTGTATGACAGAATAAACTGTCCATAAACATAGCCATTTGTAATAATTGTGGCGCCCCACAATAATTCGGTAAATTCAAACCAGCCGTAACAAAATTTAAAAATGCTTCGTTTTTTCAAAAATGTACAGCTCTTTTCGAATGAGGCTTTTTACTTAGTCGTGT
>JBAMJV010010120.1:0-27057 GCA_037951105.1 Echinarachnius parma
TATATTACTACGTTTGAATTGGTGATGGAGAGCCAGAGGGTTCCTGTTGATGCGAGGGCTTTGTATTTGATTTCAAACTTGACTGGACATGCGTTGGAGGTTGTTGATCGAATGTCCAGGGGTGATAGGAATAGGTACAGTGCAGTTAAGCAAGAGTTGTTAGAGCACTATAATTTGACTATCGAAAAAGGTTCCGCACAGCTAGGCCAGAAAAGGGTGAGCAACCCAATCAATTTGTTGTGAGGCTGAAAGGGTACCTCGAGAAGTGGGTGGATATGTCCCAGGTAGATGAGGAATTTGAGTCGTTGTTTGACTTGATTTTGATAGAGCAGTTCATGAATTGCTGCCCGAAGGGGGTTGAGCTGTTCATAAAGGAGGGACAATGTGCTAACACGGGGGATGTGGTTGCTCGAGCCATGGTGTACGTGGGGGCACACGGAGTGCAGACATTTGGTCCACTGCGCAACCAAATAGAATTTAAACCAAGTTCTTCAGGGAAGCAGGGAACCGTCAGTCCCAGTCGGTTAAACGTAGTCAAGGGCAAGGGTGATTTTAGTAGTAAGAGATTTGAGACTCGAGGGGATAGGACCATGAGTAAGGAACGTTCACTTCCTGGTGTTCGCGGGTGCTATATGTGTGGGAGTCCGTCGCACTTCAAAAAGGATTGCCCTTTACTTGCGAAGGTGCAGTCAGCGCAATGATTAGTAGAGGTAGAGGGAGTTGATTCACCCACAAATGAACAGGGTGGCAGTGTTATGGGTGATGAGGCAGGCCTGGGAACGATTATTTCACCGGGGTGCTGAGATGTATATACGTATATATATATATATAAGCGAGAAGTAAACTAATACATACAGCTTCGGTTTCTTCCAATATATAAATAATTGCAAGGAGTAATCATAAATGATTGAGAAGGAAGAATAACAGTAGGCGTAGCTTAATAAGCAATATTCCTCCTTTTAATACACCAAATGAAAAAAGGCACTGGTCGAAAAATTAGTCTCCGCCAGGACTCGAACCTGGGTCTCCGGCTTGGAACGCCGATGCCTTAACTACTAAGCCACGGGGACCGTGTGATTAAAGACAGATCCAGTTCAGGTCATTGGCAAGCCAATCTCTTGGCCCTTTGTACTCAAAGGGCCGAGAGAGGTACGTATATATATATATATATTTTTTTTTTTTTGTTGCTATTTTGAACCCCCGTAAGTGATTTTTTTTTTCACTTTTTTCAGTGATAGCCGCGAAGCGGCGATGTTTCTTTTGCTATTTTGAACCCCCGTAAGTGATTTTTCTTCACTTTTTTCAGTGATAGCCGCGAAGCGGCGATTTTTCTTTTGCTATTTTGAACCCCCGTAAGTGATGTTTGTTCACTTTTTTCACTGATACATTTTCACTTGGCAGCCCAAGGGGGGGGGGGTGGGGGGGGGGGGGGGGGTTAAACCCCCTAAACCCCCCCCCCCCCCCCCCCCCCCCCTCCGTAGATCCGCCACTGATTATGTCAAGGTGCATTTTCCCGTCTGGTGCTGATATGGTCGTCTGAGTGATTGATCTTTGTGAAGATTAAATAGTTTACAGAAGTTGTAGCAAGCTGACCTTCTGCCAATATCGTCTAACCATAATTTGCATAATTATATCCAAATTATCCCAAAGTTTAAAAAAAAAGAAAAAAGCGTAATTTGTGGCTGTCGGCTGTGTGACAATTACGTAAACAAGGCATAATGATATACAGAGTGTCCCAGAAAGGTCGCAACACTTACGATCGTTAATTTCTTCGACACCATCGACCAAATGTCATGATGTTTTATTTCATTGGATAGAGAATTCTTTTTCCAACAAAATGATACCATGAACTCGGATTTGGGGTAAGGCGTTTGGATGCTAGGGTCATTTTTCTGAGGCAATGTCGATGGTGTCGAAGAAATTAACGATCGTAAGTGTTGCAACCTTTCTGGGACACTCTGTATATACATTATAACATACAAAAACAAATTTCAGGGGGTACTGCGCACCCCCTGAAAAATGTCCGGGGGTGCTGCAGCACCCCCAGCACCCCCGCTTCCCAGGCGCATGTGATGAGGTGACAGGATCTGCTGGTTCATTACGATCCGATGATGGCCCACCACATGTCGAGTCATTAAAGATTGGGCAAGCTGGTATTTGCTTACCACAAGTAGATTTGGATGAATCTAGTACAGTCGTACGGGCTGGTGAGAATGAATTTGATAAGTTGGGAATGGCTTATGATCAGATAGGGGCAATGATGAAGCACATGCCGGTAGTTTCAGGTAGACTCGTCAAGGGGAACCGAGCTGTATCAGTGTTGAGAGATACAGGGTGTAGTACGTGTGTGGTCAAATCATGAATAGTGGATGCTGATCAGTTGACAGGGGCACAGCAGTCGGTGGTTCTAATGATGGCACGGTGAGACAGTTCTCAGTAGCAAGGGTGTTGGTGGATTCGCCATTCTATGTAGGGGAGGTTGAAGCGCTGTGTATGCCTAATTCGTTGTGTGATGTCGTTATAGGCAATATAACGGGGGCACGTGAGCCCCATGATCCGAATTTGACATGGGTGCCAGAGGTGAGCATGGTGGTGAGTGAGGTGGTTGAGCAGATTCTTAATCGAGGTGAGCAGGCGGATGGTTTTCCGGGTACGCAAGAAGATGGTCCAACGGTGATGGCAATGGAGACGAGATCTCAGAAGGAGGCCAAGGGTTTGAAGCTCAAGGGTTTGAAGGTTGGCGATCCCATTTCTTGTGTGAAGCCTGCAGATTTTGTTCAGAAACAAAATGATGATCCATCACTGCAACCATTGTGGGATAAAATAGGAAGGGATGAGAAATCGAAGTACATGTACATGTTTGTGTCCGATGGACATTGTTTATATAGACAAAGGATAGATGAGAATTATCCTAGTGTTGGTGTAGGACATAGATGTGTGGTGCTCCCGAGGTCACAGAGGGAGAAGGTCATGAGGATTGCGCATGAATCGTTGATGGGAGCTCATGCGGATATCAACATTACCATGGCAAAGATCAAGAATCAGTTTTTCTGGCCAGGAATGGCAGAGGATGTTGCGAAGTTTTGTCGTTAGTGTGACATTAGCCAGAAAACATTCAGTAAGGGTAGAGTACTGAAGATGACACTTGGTAGGATGCCCGTCATTGGGGTTCCGTTCCAGAGAATCGCTATCGATCTGGCGGGACCATTCACTAGGTCTGTTAGAGGTCATACACATATTCTAACAATAGTAGATTATGCTACCAGGTATGTAGAGGCTATACCTTTGAAGTCAATCACTACAGTATAAGTTGCAGAGGCACTTCTTAGTTTGTACAGTACAGTGGGAATTCCTAAGGAGGTCATGTCAGATTTGGGTCCACAGTTTGTTTCTAGCCTAATGAGGAAGGTGTCAAGGTTGTTGTCAATTCAACAGGTGACTAGCTCAAGGTACCATCCTATGTGTAATGGGCTTGTAGAGAGATACAATGGGGTAGTGAAGAATGCGCTGCGACGGTTGTGTGCTGACGAGCCACGGGAGTGGGACAGATATCTGCCCGCACTTCTTTTTGCATTGCGCGAGACCCCGAGCTCTAGTTTGGGATACTCTCCTTTCGAGTTGTTATACGGTAGAAATGTGCGTGGTCCCATGGATGTGCTAAAGGAATTGTGGACAAATGGTGATGTGACTCCAGAGTTGAATGACGAGTATGAGTATGTCATAGAGTTGCGTGAGAGGTTGGTGAAGTCATGGGAACTGGCGCAGGATTCCTTGAAGGAGTCAGCTAGAAAGTACAAGAGATACTACGATAGGAATGCGAGAAGAAGGAAGCTGAATATTGGGGATCAGGTGTTGATCTTGCTTCCAACTTATCAGAACAAGTTGTTGTTGAAATGGAGGGGCCCTTTTCCTGTTGTTGGTACCAAGTACGATTGGGACTACATTGTAGATGTAGACGGTGCCCACCGGACTTACCACATTAATCTTCTTAAGCAATGCTTTCCGAGGAATGATGTTGCAATGTCTATGGCAGGCTGATTTGACGTGTGTGAAGAAGATGGGGAAGTGAGTGATGAAGAGGAAGATGAGGGGATGGATGTTGAAAATGATGTTGTTGTGACTGAGATGCCATCCATGCATCAGAAGGAATTCATTGAGCAGGTCAAAATGAATGATTCCTTGGACGAGAATCGTAGGAGTTGGCACGGGTGTTGTGCGAGTATCAGGATGTGTTTTCCGATGTACCTAAGAAGACGACAGCTGCAGAATGCAAGCTGTATTTGACAAGTGACGAGCCTGTTCGTGCTTCTCCTTATAAGGTGCCTCAGGCCATGAAATAAACTCTAGAGAAGGAGATAGACATGATTTTGAGGATGGGAATCATAGAACAGGCGGATTCTCCTTACGGTCACCCTGTCGTAATGGTTAAGAAACCTGATGGTTCCAATAGATTTTGTATATATTTCCGTAGGTTGAATAGCGTCACTGTGTTCAATCCGGAACCAATCCCCGATCCCAAGGACTTGTTTGCTTCATTAGCACAACGCAAGTTCTTTAGTAAACTAGATATGACGAAGGGATATTGGCAGATCCCCATGAGGGACAGTGACAAGGACAAAACCGCATTTCTTGCTCCAAGTGGGCAGTATCGGTTCAAGTACATGCCTTTTGGTTTGGTCACTGCCGGCGCGCAGTTCACCAAGATGATGCGTAGCGTGTTGAGAGACATTCCGCATGTAGTACACTACATAGATGATGTTCTTATTCATACACAGACATGGGAAGAGCATGTAGAGACACTTAGGAATGTGTTGGAGAGGTTACGGGAGGTGAACCTTGCAGCACGACCTTCGAAGTGTGCACTAGGGTACAGCAAGATTGAGTTTCTCGGGCATAGCTTTAGTGATGGAACGATCCAGACCAGTAGTAGACTAGCCGAGAAAATCTTAGAGTCACATAGGCCACAGACCAAGAAACAGGTCCGGTCATTCGTGGGTCTCACAGGATACTATAGGGATTATATTCCTAACTATGCAGAGATCGCAGTGTCTTTGACAGATTTGACGTGCAAGGGTAAGCCAACACAGGTCAAGTGGGGAGATAAGGAGGAGGAATCTTTTAGGAAGCTTAAGGAATGCATGGTCAATCCTCCAATACTCCGATTGCCTCGTTTCGATCGTCTGTTCATGTTGAAGGTTGATGCATCTGACAGAGGTGTGGGTGCAGTTCTCATGCAGGATCATGCAGGAGAAGACTTTCCGATTGCTTATGCAAGCAAGAAGTTGTTGCCACGTGAGCAAAACTATTCCACAATCGAGAAAGAGTGTTTGGCAATAGTTTGGGCAATCAAAAAGTTTGATTACTACTTGTGTGGGCGTGAGTTTGAGGTGCATACAGATCACAAACCGTTGGTCTATATTCAGGCGAAGAAGTTTGACAACAAGATAATCATGAGATGGAGTATGATACTCCAAGACTACAGGTTTAGGCTTCTTTCTGTGAAGGGGCAGGAGAACACTGCAGCAGATTTTATGAGTAGAATGTAAAGTTGGTTGTAGTGTTAAACATATTAGGTAGTGTTAATAAGGGTACGGTGCTGAAGGCACGATACGGTAAATGGTGGTCAGTTCTACTGAGAAATGTTTAATCAGTTGAATTTACCGAACTGTGTTTTGTTTGTGTTATGCTATAAGGAAAGGGTTTTGAAGGCATTTATTGATGGAACATGTATGTTATATTTGCTAAATGTTTGATGCCGATACTGAAAGGATTGAAATATTTGTTTACTGTATATTAATATGATTGTATTGAGTAAATGACATTGTGAAGATTTGTCTTATTATTGTAGCATTATACGAGAAGAATGTCACATTTTGAAGTTATATTTATTTGGTATCCTAAGGTTGGTTAGAAATGCACAATGGAATTGTGGCTAAATATGATAACTTGTTGTTTTTCCTTCGTTATATTAAAGTTAGATGTGCACAATAGGGTGTACATGCAAATTTTATGAAAATGTGATGTTTGTACTTTGTAGAGCATTTCTATTTCATGTGTAGATGTATGGAAAAGGTGATATGAGGTTTAAGTTAATAACAAGAATGGAACAAGGAACTTTTAACAAATATGGTTTCCATTTCTTGCAATGTTATTAATGTAGATGATGTATTAATATAGAGGATAAGCTTTTAAGCTTAAGCTGTTAGATTATTTTGGACGATATCATTCGAGAAATGAACACTTACATAATCTCTCGAATAACCAACAGGTGAGATTCAGGAGACATCAAACATTTTATTCGATAAATTTTCAAGAAAGCGAGGATGCCATATTATCGCGAACACAGGACTGCAAGCAAGGACTTCACATCGACACCAGAGTTTTCGAGAGAAGGATTTTTACTGTTTTGCGAACAGTTACGAGAGAAGGGATTAACTGTTTTGCGAACAGTTTCGAGAGAAAGAATTAAACTGTTTTGCGAGCAGTTTCGATAGAAGGAATTAACTGTTTTGCGAGCAGTTTTCGAAGGCAGGTTCTAATTGTTTTGCGAGCAGTTACAATAGAAGGATTCAACTGTTTTGCGAACAGTTTGCGGAAGCGGGTTTAAACTGTCGTGCGGACAGTGATCAGAGTTCACTTAAACTCAATAAAGTATTTTTATCCCGTTTTCTCAGATTAACATAAATGTATGTAGTTGTTATGAGATTTATTTAGTACTTTCTTTATCATATAGCATACTTGATAAATCCCGTTTTTTATTTACATAATGTGCATTTTCATGATTGATAATTGTGTACCTTGGAAAATTGTACTTTGAGTTGAGTATGAAGCTAATTTTGAGGATTAGACATCAACCAATGTTAATTGTATTTGTTGCAAAATATGTATCTGCCTTACATGATGTTATATAAAGTTACTGACGTGTGCATTGGTACAACTCTATAAATGTTTGCAATGAATGTAACATGACATGATTTGTTTGCAGTTATATGCATACTGTACGGTACTGGTCAAAATCACTCAATATTTGACTTGTTCTTAAATGTTACCACTGATGATGAAGTATTTTAAAAGGTTGTAGTACAGATTTATTGTTGATGCATACGTTTGTGATTTTAGAGAGAACATATGTGTTTGTAAAGATGACTTGATTTGGAGTGTGAACGGGTTGTTCACTAATTTAAAAAGTACAAGAGTTACTCAGAAATGCCTGTTTTGTTATGATGTTAGAAATACTTTTAGTAACAGTGAAAATATAATGTCTTATTGTAAGCACCAATGAAGCATTCAAATTATTGTTGTAGTAGGATGGTCTTGTTTTACCATTAGTGACACATGTACCTGCAACGAAAGAAAATTGTTAAAAGTGCACACTTGTTACTATTTATGAAGTTGTTTATTTAGTCAAAGATGGATAAAGGTTTTAGTGTAGGCAGATGATTTTACATATATGGATACTTGCTTTATATGATGCAGTTGAAATGCTTAACTTGAGATACAATGACATACGCGCGCCCACACACTCATACACATGCAACCAACCAGAGACGCACACATACATACACACACACACACGCACACACGCACACACACACACACACACACACACACGCATACTTGTAGGAGTCTTCAAACGGGGATAAAATTTATAACACCTTCAAACGGGGATATCCCCGCTTTTTTCGGTTTTTTTGGCTTATCCCCGGTTTGCCGGTGTGTAAACATGGACATATGCCCAATGGGCATACACACACACACATTCACACACACTCACATACACAAACAGTCCATTCATACACACCATCGGTTACATAGATGTAAAATGGGCAATTAAGGGATATCCTTCAAAAATCATAATAACATACAGTACAGCCCTTAAGACGATCCCTAAAGCACTATAGAGGCTGTTCGGAGAACGGGGATATCCCCGGTTTCCGACATATCCCCGTTTGCCGGTGTGTAAACCCGTGTGTATCCCCGTTTGCCGGTCCTTACAAGTGCACACACACACACACACACACACACACACACCACACACACACACACACACACGCACACACACACATACACACTCGCTCACATATCCACCCATACCCATGCACCCCGACAGAGACGCACATAAAATTAAGGGAAATTATTTCATTTTCGGTCAAAACTATGTTATATTTGGGCAGAATCATGATACATTCGGGCAGTGTTATGTTATATTTGTCAAAATCTAATATTCGGGTAAAATTGTTTAATTTTTGAATAAACAATTGAAAACATGTCGTTTTCTGGCATCGAATAACTGTCAAGTGAAAATTGGAACATTCGGGCAAAAGACCCCAGCCCCCTGAGAAGTACATGCCCCTACGCCCATGGGTATCACAGTTGTTAAAATCACATCCAACTGTACATTATTATGTTTAATACTTACTCTACACAGAACACGCACAATAGTATCAATACAACACCTTGCTACTTGTGGTTGCAAACGTTTTTATTCACTATTTTAGAACATACACTAATAACAATATTGACAAAACCAATTACAATGTTTCTATGACCACCTTTGTATTGTATTGTTTTAAATTGTCTTAGTTCTATATCATTTAGATACTTTATATAGTTTGTGTGTCCCACGTGTTGAACAATTACTCAGTAACGGTTGTATACAGGTAGTATTGTACGTAATCAGTTCGAAAAAGCCATGGTCGGCAAATTTTGTTTTTTCTTACATAGCTTTAATTCGGGCCTTGGGGTACTTTTTAACCTTTTCAGGGACATTTTTAACCATATATACACAATGGACAAGATTATCACAATATAGTAAACAAATATACCATGCACTGAGAGCCTCTAGTTGAAATTATGGATTCCGAGGTGACAGGAAAAGCACTATTTTCTGAGGGGCGCTAGCCCCGAAGAAAATCAGTGCCTTTTCTGTCACCGAGGAATCCATAATTTCACTAGTTGCTCGAAATAGTGCATGATATATTTGTTTTATATCCTTCGCATAATCATAATCATCGCAAAAATAAATGATTTCAATTAAATTAAAGAAAAATATAAAGTAAAACAAAACATTGATCATGGAACCATCACTGCACTGACTATGTTCTGTTTGTGACACTGACCCCCTTTTCGCAATAGTCCTAGCGCAGAGCGCGTATTGCGCTATCTTTCCATTCATGGTTACGCGCATTAACAACTAATGCGCACCCAAATGCAAAACTCGCGCATCAAAGTGAATAATTAACCTGCTTTATACATACACACGTGTAATTGTATGGAGAAAATAGTTATTCGTACATTACCCATACAGCTAGTGCAGTGCACACCGCGGCTGATTGTTAAATGACGAATTAGTGTCACGACCACAGAAGGACAACGATGCACAATGTGCACCATTGTCGGAATTTTAAAATTCGAATACCGCTACGTTATACATGAAATGCATCTCTAGAATATTCTTTGGAAATTATTGATATTCACGGGTGAAAATATTATGTATTTCTTTTTAAATAACTCTTTGGGAAATCTCGTCGAGTATCTTCGCAAGCTAAAACAAGACCTCTGCTCGCAGGGAAGTTTTATAACACGCATCTCTATGGGCTCAATATGATCAGCAGGCGTCTATGACGTCATTCATGGAATAGCATTTACTATTCCATGAATGACGTCACGCATAGCACATTTTTCTCCATGGGCATTATTATATTTGGTCACATGACGCTATGTAGGCCAATCACTGAACAGGATTTCATTCATGTAGGATATAATAAACAATATTATGTGTAAGTGCAGTTCCCCACCTGGTGAACATTTCAGATTGATTATTCAATCACAATTTCAATAACAGCAGCACAGTAAGCTCTAATGAGCATGGCAATGGATCTCCGAGTAATATTATCAGATGTGATGACATTTTTAAGCAACAACAAGAATATTACTTTTGGAGAACCGCTGCAATTACAGCTCGATATGAAGTAGACACATTATAATGAGGATGACACATTTTTAGTAAACATCGACAATAGCTTATACAATTTCAAAACTAGACCAAAGCGAACAAATTCAATATCATGACTGCACGTAGTCTATCAAGTCGAGATGGCACGTCCATTCGTTTAATTTAACAATCGTATAGTGAACGCAGAGTATTTCCTCAATTACATGTAGTTATACAATGGACTTTGCACTTATCATATTGCAATTTAAATACATTTAATGCAAATTGTATTGATTTGCTTCGGACATTTTCGGTTGTAGCTTATTGGTAAGAGAATGGTAAAGAGAATGGAAACCAACAATAGACAATATTGTGTAGCTTATTTCAAGACTTATTGACTTACATATATTTATAGCTGATGACATTTATCTGCAAAAATAAAGCACATGTCTACAACTAACAGTCTCCAGTGGTACACATATATACATACATTATACTAGATATAATCGCAAGGATACACTTTCAATGTTATAAACAAAAGCAATGTATAAAACTTCACGAATTCAAAACTGTCATTTGCTACAAACCAAAGCGATCATATTCAATATAATGAGTGTACGTAGTCTAACAAGTCAATATGGCATGTACATTTGTTTATTATAACACTCGTATAGTGAACGCAGAGTCAATTTGTTTAATGTATCAATTGTATAGTATAAACAGAGTACTTCCTCAATTACATGTAAATACAACATGTGCTGTGCATTTATCAAATTAACATTGAATATATTGACATTCAAATGGTATTGATTCGTTTCTGACAATACTTGGATTTAGTTCTTGGTAACGCAGATAATGCAGCTAGCAACAGTCAATATTGTGAAGCTTATGTTAAGACGCATTGACATAGCTTGTGACATTAATTTGCAGAAATATATCTAATTTGTACAACTAACAGTCTGCAATGGTAAACAATATAAATGTATTTAACATAATGTAATACAGTTGCAACCTTATTAACAAGAGCAATGTATACGGATACAAAAAAAAAATGGACTACAATACACACAAATACAACAAATATCAAATTCCAAATTGTAACTTGCTACTGGGAAAATATAACTAGTTAATAACATAATTGTAAGAAGACAAACAAGACAAGATGGCACGTTCATCGTTCAATGTACAAGTAGTTAACAAATGGTATTTGCTTACTTAGTTATCAATGTAATGCGCAATCGTCATATTTACATTTAATACATAGATATTTACATTGTATTAAATTAGTTTCTGACAATACTAAGGGTTAGTGTGTTGGTTACAAGGGGAATGAAAACCGACACCAGTCAATAATGTAAAGCTTATTTTAAAACGTTATAACTTAATGACATTCACTATAGCAAATTTTAACAACAAACCATCTCCATAAAAATGGTAATATATTATACAATATTTCAATATGTATCAACAACAAAAATAATACATTTTGTAAAATCCCTTAACATACAACACAAACTGTTTGTACGCATACAATGCAGAATCACGGTATTATACAAAGCACATTTCATCATCACACTTACGAAAATCATTATCTTGGTACAATGTGGTATTCTTGTAAGCCCACAGTACCGTGTGTAGACAACATGAAACAATATAACCAGGGAGCTTATGTGTGAAGATTTTTAGAAACATAAACATACATTTCATATATCAAATACAAGATTAAATGGAAATATGAAACAAGAGAAGTAGGGTTTACTTCTAGTGTATTATGCGTTCGTTACGCATAACATGTTATCAAATGTATAACATACCTTGGCAACTATCAATATTTTCAAATATCGATATATTTCTACCAATGAGTAATAGTTATTGCAAATATCACAATTTGGTTGCTTTATGTCAAATTAATGTCGAAATGTAACATTAAACATAAATATGTTATAATATGTGTTGGTTGCAAAGTCTATCGATAGCCTGACAGTAGTCGGTACTTCTATTTGTTTTTATATGCAATGAAGTCTTTTTAACACACGTGTTGATACATTTGAAAGAAAGGTAAAACAATAACATGCATACCTAGGAATTGTTTTATTTAATGAGTATAGCCTTCTTTTCATTGGTTCAGTAAAGGCCAACATATTATTTTTTTGGTAGAAGAAAATATTCATCTTCATAAACATCACAAAGTTTCTGATCTTGCGTAATGATTTATATTAATCTATTCATAATATGAAATGCTTGAAAGGTACTAAACAATAAAATCATCTTGTTTACCATTTGGTATTATCTTGATTGATGTCAACAATTGTATATCAAAATGATACTGAACAACATAACTTATACATATCTAATGAAGAGTTGCAGAAAATGAATAATATGACCAGTACAAACAATAATTCGGAATACATCATGTTGTGTTTCGAACAAAAATAATGTTAATACAACATTAAATACACATTGTATTCAATATATTTTGTCTATATATTAATAAGGATATTTATAATACCTATAAAGTATCGTGTTAATGGCATCCAGCTTTTAATTGCAATGCAATTCGTATTTTACAATATATCATACAATCGTCCACTATGGCACTACGTTACGCAATTATAATCATACATACGGCACATTTGTTCAGAATAAACATTCGGTTTATATGTGAATATTCTTGTTTATGAGTCAAGAATTGTATATCGAATAAACTTCAAACGTGATAGCATCAATACACATTACATTAATATAACAGATATACAAAAAAAAGATATCGAACATTTAATTTAAAAAATAATTTACCCATTCAGCTCGTAAAAAATTCACAAGTCAATTAATATACTGTTTAAAACAGTTCCACTGTCAGGGATAATTTTACATGGACAGGCTGTACTGACAATACTGTACACTTCCAATTATAATTCGAAAACTTGGTAAGAAGCATTTGTATATGCAAATATCTTTGATAGTGTTTACATGCGATTACACTATATTTTGCATAAACTGAATGCAACACCAAATTGCATATTTCGCTTCTTGAAATCCACTAAACTAGCCTACATAAACGCAAACAGAATAGCATAAAATATATTGCACGTGAAATATTATGGCATGTGGGTAATATGGCATGTAATATATACATTACATTTCTTTGATAAGAGTTCATAAAGAATGTGATAGTCGATATAGCAAAAATATCAACATGGCTATAAAACTATTTATGAAAATGATAACAATAAGTTATGCTTAATTTCAAGTTTGAAAACAATTGAGCCAACAAGCAAAACATAGATACATGTACACGATATCAAACCTTTATTTCAACTTCGAAAGCAATTTAGGAAAACAACGAGCGACCTGCATCTCGAGGTCCAACAACATAGATACATGTATACAAAATCTAACCAATATCCATAAAGACACGGTTAAGTAATCAAGCTTCTAAGGTAAGTGGCAGTATAACGTTATTAATTTCAGTAGCTATTTCCCACATATTTACAAATTTAGTATGACAAATAAAAGGTGTTTTTTTTTGTTTAATAATTACATTAAACTAATTATTGTGCAAAACATAATGATATCATAGCAAAGAATAGTTCATAATTATGATACAGTTTGAAGTCACACATAGTTGAAACAATTCATCGTTCCAGTTACTACATGTGGAGACTACATACACGTTTTCTCTTATTCAAAAGCATGTCGGTGAGTATCTGACATGCGTGCGGTACACTTATTTAGCATACACGTTACATTTCAGTGTAACTCCCACTTTTCTGTATATTAACATGAATATGCAATGTTATAGCTGTCATATGCTTGTATGACAACAACGTGGCATTATTTCACATTTACTGAATATTGCTTTCTGTAAGAAATGTGCAATTATTGTTGCTGAGTATAGCAAAACATTACAGATACGCTTTGTGAAATATGAATGATAACATGGTATGCCTGGAGGAGTATCTTATTACTAGTCCTCTAACTGCATGAACCCAAACAAGAAGCTATAATTATCATCATTTCTTATTTCTTTATAATGCAAACTGTCAATGCATTTGATACAGCGACATGGTACATTTCTTCCAAAATAGCGCTTATGTATATAACGCTCATCGATGTGTTTACATCGACCTCAGCAGCTGCTAGTTTTCCATTGTAGTAGTAAGGTATATGTTACAATAATACCATAGAGGCATTAATACAATGTTCAGCTGTTACCTCCATATTCACATGCAAAGTTGATGTTTCTTCCAAAATAGTTCATGCTTGTGTATATTATATATTACCAGTAAAATACAGGTGGAAATACACCAACAATTCGTCTCTTTAACATTTTAATTATTTTAATTCGTCTAGAATTTGAAATCTACTTAATATGGTATGGTATATTGAGGGGTTCCAAGTAAAATACTCCATGTGTTCAGTTTAATTACGGTATATTTGTGTTTGTATATTTGAGTCATGGACTGTGTGGGGGCATACATCAGACGTGCCCCGCACGACGCCATTAACGTTACTAGTCTGCAAATATGGAGAGGCAACGTGTTTTTTCTCATAGAGTTTATGGCCCGATAGACTGATTATGAAACATTTTGTCCGTGTTTTGTTAATCTAAGAGTAATTTCTTCTTCTGTTAGCATGCATGTTTAGTGACTGACAATTATATCGATGATGTTCATGAGCGTGCGACTAGTGATTTGACTGCTCACTCCTGAATGTGTTTCACACGTAGAAATGTGAATGTGTTATGAGGCAAAATGAACAGTAATTTTTAATCAATTGGATGTGTACTTTGAAGGTCACCAATTTTGGTTATGGGTGCATGTTCTGTTCTAATATTTGTTGATTTGACAATGCTTTGTCAGAATTGTTTGAATAATATTGTACAGTCAAACCTGTATATAGCGACCGCTCAAGGGACCGGCGAAAAGCGGTCGTTATAGACAGGTGGTCGCATTAGACAGGTTGGCGGCTATTTTGAATTTCTGGTCGCATAATATGCTTATATACACATGTTTAATTAATTGGCATCTGTTCACGCATGTGTCCATAGTTTAATTTATTATTTGTGGCTTCTTGCATTGTGTTCTTTGACACTGTACATACTGAAACACACTGATCACGCCAGACAAACTCAAATTGACCGTGTGTACTAGGTAGCAATGATATTTGGACATCAATGCTGCCTCGGTCACGGACCACAAGGCTTAATATTAGTCAAATAAATGTAATTGCAAGTATTGTTAACGAATGGTATTGTCTCAATCACGCATATGATTGGCCACGCCTCGTCTCGGAGGGCATATCTCATTCTGGGTTTCGGACAGTCGTGTAACCCTTACGTAACTGTCTTGTTGCATAGTTAGTGAAGCAAAGATATCACCGATATCATGGATATAGGAAACGCTTCTCTAGGTAATCATTTCCAATTTAAAAGCATGGAGATTTTTAGGACGGGGTACATAACTATGAAGAAAATAACTTGGAGAAGGACAGGTATATCAAAGGCATATACATGTTGCTAGCCTGTTGATAGTGGGGATACAGTTTATATTATAGCTTAATTGATTCAATGCTCTTACAACTCTAATTACGGTTAGTTATTCCGTGTTGCTCTACGGTATACGTCTCAGTCTGAATGTTATATCATACGTATCAGTCTGAATGCTTTGTCGCGCATCTCAATCTGAACACTATGTTATACATCACAGTCTAAATGTTATGGTGTGTCTCAGTTAGAACGCTATATATATCAGTTATGGTCTATATCTCAGTATGAATGATATGGTATACATTTAAGTCTGGATGCTACGCTATACATTTCAGTCTGATTATATTGTGTACATCTCAGTCTGAATGCCATGCTATATATATCAGTCTGAATGCCATTAGTGTGCATCTCAGTCTGAATGCTTTGTTATACATATCAGTCTGAATGCTATGTTATACATCTCAGTCTGAATGTTGTGTTATACATCTCATGCTGAATGCCATGCTGTCCATCTCAGTCTGAATGCTTTGTTATACATCTCAGTCTGAATGTTGTGTTATACATCTCAGTCTGAATGCCATGCTATATATCTCAGTCTGAATGCCATTAGTGTGCATCTCAGTCTGAATGCTTTGTTATACATATCAGTCTGAATGCTATGTTATACATCTCAGTCTGAATGTTGTGTTATACATCTCATGCTGAATGCCATGCTGTCCATCTCAGTCTGAATGCTTTGTTATACATCTCAGTCTGAATGCTTTGTTGTGCATCTCAGTCTGAATGCTTTGTTGTGCATCTCAGTCTGAATGCTGTGTTGTGCATCTCAGTCTGAATGCTTTGTTGTGCATATTGGTCTGAATGCACGACATAAACAGTCAATGCGCACATTGTCATTAAACTATGCGTAATATCGGCGTGCAATAAAGACACAATAAGACTTGCGAAATAATTCAGTGAAACAGATACCAATCACCATGTATCAATAAAGCTTATCTAACTTTTACACTGAATATAGTTATTCTAAACAATATACATGTAATTGTCTAAAAAGTTATTAATGAACAAATATTGTGTTTAGCTATTGATACCAACATGCTACCCTTTAAAGGGGTAGTTTAGTTTTGGTAGAGAGGGCGCTGCACATCACAATTTTGTGTGAGGTAATGAAAAACTGAGTGTCGAATTTGAGAGAACATACAATTTTAATGGCAGAATAAACTTTATTTGGTCAAAATCGGTCCAGAAACGGCTGAAATATCAATAAATATATCTGATCTTATAATTATTTGGGGCCCAAATAATTAAATGATTTTTTCCAAAAATTTTAAAAATGCTTACACTTCTTCAAAAATGGTCAAAAGCGTTTTTTAAATAATTGTTGATGATCTCTCTATTTAATCATTATTTCAATAAAACATCACATGCATAATTGTGTATATAAAATGGTGGAAACCAATGCCTTTTTAGAGAGCGCCCTCTTGTGTTTTAATGGCCCTTTTTGAATGATAACAGGCTTTATACGTAGTCGTTTGTAATTTTGTATACCTATCGAACATGGTGGAGTTATAACTATTAGTTTATAATGTTACTGTCCAGGTTTGGTTAATAAAGTTCAGCCTTACCAAAACTGTACTACCCCTTTAACGTGCCCAGCAAAGATAATTTCAAGGATCTATGCCAATAACAAATGTTATTGATTCAATAGTTTAACATATACACCAATGACGTTCCATAATTTTTAGGTCAGACTTTGAGTTCCAGGGATCGTTTAAAGGCATATATGCGTGGGTTAAAATGGGTAGTCAGCAAATTCCAATTCGCACTCCACCGTAATCTCCCGAGGTAAACTCACGATATATGTTGGATCGATCGAAGAGCGGTGCTTCGAAATATCTGAACACGGGCCTTCTTATGAAATTACATGCAGCACACAGCTGGTATCTATTATATACCGTGCGAATTGCTCGAGTTGTAACCTGAGGCAATACATCGCTGACCATCGCTGATAAGATCAAACAGTGGCACTGTGAAGTCGGTGCGGTTGAGCGTGTTAAGTAATATTTTCGCTCGTAAACATCTCTGATGGATCTCCATTCGACCATGATTCGACTAGAACAAACATTCCGAACGCGGCTATTTTTGATGCATTTTTGACTCGGGTGTAGGTGAAGTGGGACAGTGTGCGATCGCTACTTATAACTGAGCCAATGGGGATTACGTACCGTGCGTAAAAGTGCGCAATATGGATCCACGCGTCTACTATACCGGTCTGAATTCCCTTAATGTTGGGTTGCAGGGCGCTTCAAGAAATTATTAAAACCAATTGTAATACTTGTACGAGTACGTAATCTTACATATCAATTCAAAATCCGTTCAAAACAGCAGACGTATCATATCCGATTATAGTGAATGTGGGGGACCTACATTTATTCGATTATGTCAGAAAAATATTCATATCATGCCTTAACTTTTCGATAGCGTTTCTAAACAGCTGTTGATGATCTCTCTATTGAATCAATATTCCAATACAATATCACATGTATAATGTTTCATAAGAAATTGTTGAAACCAATGTTTTAGAAGGCGCCCTTGTGTTTTAAAGACCTTATTTATGATAACAGCCTTATTAAATGGCCGTGTAACGGTAATTTTACCTTCGTCGCAAGGTGATGTTATAATTACTAGTTTGAAATGATATAGTACAAATATCGGTAACTGATTATTAAGTTTGACCAGAACTGTACTATCCCTTTTAGTTCGACTTAAAGACTCCCCTGATCTTACAAAATATATCATGCCGACAACGACCAAACTTTTCACGAAAAGACGTATTGCTAGCTGATTCTGTAATGGAAATGACACTAAATAAATTATTCAATGTCTGTCCAAAATGCTTAAGCTGGAAGAGCTCATTTTGAAGTTCCTTAACCTGAGCCGGTTTGCGAATGATTTCGGCGTCACGCTTACCACTTGGAGTCTCAAGCATTTCTCTTTGACGCTCATATTCTTTTTTCATTTCCTGCATTCTCTTCAGGAGGGCTTCGTTTCTGTTTCCAAGTGGCAGGTGGCTTTCTTGAGTAATGCACATGTCAAGGTAGTCTCCAACAGCGTCATTGTAAGGTATGAGGGCAGTTGCTTTCAGAAATGCCCCATACTTTGCTCCTATTCGCATTATATGTGTCTCTTCTTCCTGTAGCTCCTTGATTTTGGTATCAATTTGTTGTACATAAGCCTCTTGTCTTTCCTTGTCATCACCTATTGCTTGAATTCTGCTCGTTACTTCTTCAGAAAAGAAATCTTTTTGAACCATTTCAGTTCCATACGTGATGTGCATATGCAAAGAAGCTTTGTGGCCGCATTCTCTACACATTCCAGAGAACATATTAATGCATCTACAGAATCGCAATTTGAATCTGTCTGTGTGTTCTACTGGAACTCCTGTGAAGGTACAATGATCATGACAGACTTGACTGTATACAGTATTTTTAACTTGAGTTTTGCCGACTTTAACCAATCTGGCACACGTGGGATCTGTACATACTGTTCTAGGACTGTCCAATTTAACGTGAGTAAGATCATATCCAGTAATCTTGGAAGCTTGTTCAAGGTTTTTGATTTGTGTTTGGCCTAATTCAATGTTCTGTTTTACTGCTTTCGCCTCTTGCAAATTATGTTCGATCGTTTTGGCAACATCTGTCAAGGGTTTGCTCATAGCTACAATGATTCGACGAGCCTCGTGCATGCTCAAAGAATCTCTAACCTTGTATGGCTTTAAATCGGCCTTGATGTGTTGAAAGAGACGCTGTGTTTCCTTAACAGATTTATCCCAACTCCTAGTATAATCGTCAACACCTTTTTTGTCAAGTATGTCGTATCGTACGCATGCCAAGTAACGAAAAGACTCACTATCAAAGCAAAAATAGTTGTTTTGTGTTGCTTGGATTCCAACATTTCTCTTACAGAGCTCTTCGTTGAGCGCAGGTAAGGTGTCTCCGGGCTGGTAAAATGTTCCTCGGGTATGGGTAAAGCAGAACACAATGTTCTCCTTGGCCGAGGAATGCAACTGACTCAACAACTCTTGGATGCAAAATCGGAAAACTGCTGTAAGTCGGGAGTTAGTTGGCTTGAGAAGTATGCACACTGCGTGTATTTCATCATAGTTGCTGAGATATGTCAAAATGTTGTCAACGTTCTTTTTGTCTTGCTCTATACCCTCAGTAGTTCCTATACCGGGTGTGTCAATCAAACGGACCCTTGTGTCGCCTACACAGAATACATACGTTTGTGGTTCTTTGGTTGCAGAATTACCAGTTTTCTGTTCTTCATTAGGGTCGGGATCACCTATCTTAACCAGCTTCTCTTCTCCATCTTGTGAGATAGTGAAGGTGGATGGGATCAAAACAGGGCATTCGTGAGAAGACATGGCTTCATTTATATTCTCAAAATATAAGTATTGCTGAAAACTATTTATCCATGTAGATTTACCAACGCCGGTTTCACCCATGATCAAGATGTTCATTTCCTTCATTGCACAGTGTTGTGACAACTCTGCATTCAGGATATCTTCTGGGTACCAAGCAAAACTCATGTCATGATTCATATCGTTACAACGGAACATTGCGTCTACGGGCTTCGATTTTCCACACTTGCAGTAGAACAATTTAGTTTCAATGCCGTACTCAAGTAAATTGTTACATGCTGAACATACCCATTTAACAGGGTCACCAGTGCATTGACCACTGCCAGATATAGCATTTGGACATCGCAGTACGAGATGTGTTCTCTTACTTGGACTCGTATGGCAACAGTGGGCTTTTCCGATTTGAATGAGGCACATCTCCAAGTATATGCCTTCTTTCTGGTACACGTCCTGGCACGTAGGAAACCCATTGACATATTTATAAATGGCTGTCTTTTGAAATTCGGCTGGCCAATGTAGGTTGGATAAACCCATATCTACTACAGCGAAAGCATATGTATCATCTTGACCATGTGTTGCGTGCAATCGCATAAAGAATTGATGGTTTTTGTCGAGGACGTCTCTGTCCTTTGGATTTGTAGGCTTGTAAAGCACAAACACATTTGTTTTATTAGGTAGCAATAGCTGTTCATTTTTCCCTACATGCATGATTCCTTTGTTTCTCAAGGATTTGATCTTGAGCGCTTCGTTCAAAGCCACCTTGCATTCATCAATCTCATGTTTGTATTTCGAGGTTAAAATCCGTTCAGGTTCAGCGAGGAAACTTTCAAGAACAGATACATCCTCAGACCCTGATCTGACTAATCTGACTAGATGTTGAAGCTCAGATTTAAGATGGGCTTGTTGGACGAGTAGCTCTTTCCAAACATCATCTATGTGCCTGATACAGTGGTCTGGGATATACGCAAAATTGGCATGTATGTCTCTGTGAAGGTCAAATAGATGTTGACGTTCCTTTGTTATTCTCTCCAACTTGTCTGCGCATCTTTTTATTGTGTGTTCATTAATATCTCTGCATTTACTGTCGATCGATATCTTAGGCATACATATTTTCCCGACAGTGCAAAGTGGCATCAGATGATATGTAAGAGGAACCCCTTTACCATTGTTTGTTTGTTCAACTAGTTTAGGCAGATTTCGAGCCAGGTCTACGACGCCTTCAAAAGTAACTGGAAGGTCTTTGCTAGGAGCTGAAATATCGACTTTGCATCGAAAAGTGAACTGTCTTGCAGAATCTTCCCCATTTTCTTCATACGACCCCTTTGCAGACACTTTAATACTATTTATTAGCTTTTCAATTTCTTCTCTCAAGGCTCGTTCTATCTGAGAACAATCTTCACTTTCGACGTTTTCGCACTCGCACGTAATGGTACACACTGCTCCCCAATCAATACCAACGACCACGTGCGTTGCTTCTGATGATTTGTCTGTTAGAATGCCCATATCGATCTTCTTTGTGTTTTGTCTAATCATGAACTCATCATTTACGGTTCGCAGTTTGTAGAGTAAACTCATGTTTCGGGATCTTGCACCTTGGTGTGCTTCTTCAAGGTAAGAACCGGACCCGTTTAACTTGACCATTCCCGTTAGCACACTCACCTGAAGTTCCCCTTCTACGTTGAGCTTATTGAATTTCTCCTGTATGCTGTCTGACATTACAAGTTCTAACGCCGAATCACCCAGATCCATGGTGTAAATTGTGCCGTCTTCAAGTCCAGATGCAAAAAGAGTCTCATTCTGGAAAAGGGTAAAAATATAAACAAAAAACTTATGATCATTTTACGACTCCGTGTATGTAATTCTTACAATGAACCCATCATTTTAGCACATTTGACTTCCGGCCATCAAATCCACCATTACATAATTAAAATGAACAAAGCATCAACTTTTGCTGCATTAAATGTTTTACCATTTATACTGGTCCATTGTTTAACAATTATTAAGGGATTCTTGCATTCCTGAAACCCGAGTAGGTTACTTGCGTTCAACGAGTGCAAAGTCATCTACATCTCGTTGTATGAGTTAAACGGATCGAAATTAATCATATAGTCCAATTCCCCTCCAAACACAAACAAAACTACTTCGAACTGGTGGTTCTCTCATACATCGTCGTATTTGTTTACTAAAACAACCATGACGCAGGTTAAGGTTTTTTGTTGGTAGGTTATCCATTTAGCTTGACCTTTGTACACATTAACGCCAAAAAGTCAAACTTTAATTGATTTAATATGTATTTCGAGCTCACTTAGTGATAATGTTATTAAAGCTGGAGTACAAACAACAGGTTTAAGTGATCACTCACTGATATTTTCTGTGAATAAAGGTAAATATCAGCCTCTCTCTCCTAAAATAAGTAAATTTCGATCTTTTAAAATGTTTGATTGTGTTAAATTTATAGAGGATACAAGTTATATTAATTGGCGAAATTGCATTCTCATGATTTAGATGTTGACAAAGTGTGGGGTTGTTTTAAAGTTACATTTATGAAAATTTGTGATAAACATACCTCTTTTATTTTAGTACGTCAGAAACAGAGAGGTGTTCCATGGATAAATGTTGATTATTTGAAATTGGCTCGTGAACGGGATTATTTTCGAAAACAATTTAGAAGGACTAAACTTACTTTATATTGGGGAAAAATTCCAATATTCTCGTAATAGGGCAAATAATTTGAAAAAAATGTTAAAAAAGAAGTATCATAGGGACAAATTTCAGAGTTGTGGTAATGATATTGGCAAAAATTGGAAAATGTTGTCGAAACTTCTTCCGAAGAAACTGAAAATAAACGATTCAGATGTTAAACTCAATATAGATAATGAATAGGTCCCTAACAAACAAATAGCTGATGTTTTGAACAAAGCTTTTAATGAGGTGGGCTTACGTCTGCAAACTCCTCACAAGATACGTTAAATAGTTTGCAAACTTTGTCTGTATGTGAATGTGAATTTAAATTTAGTGAAGTAAAGAAGGTTCATGTTCTTCAGCAACTGCTGCATATTGATTGTAAAAAAGCAGTGGGAGTAGATGGTATACATCCAAGGTTTTTAAAGTTAGCCGCAGATTATATTGTTTATCCAATTACATATTTATTTAATATTTCCATAAAAATATGTATAATTCCAACAGATTTTAAGACTGCACGAATTGCTCCGATACACAAAGGCGGTTCACATGATATTGATAACTTTAGGTCCATTTCTATATTATCATCTTTGTCTAAAATATTAGAAAGAGGAATCCATAATCTACTTTATATGTATAAAAGTCTGCCTATGAAAAATGTGCATAAAATGCCCGTGAAAAAGATCCCAATATCTGTAAAATATAAGTGGAATTACAAGACATACAAATATTATTGAGTCCAGCTATAAGGGAAGATGATGATTATGGTCCAGAAACACATTGATTTACGCCTGAGGAATTTAAGTTGTCTTAATTCTTTTAATTGACCATTTAATTTGCATTATACTTCTAGTTATTTGCATATGATTTGTCGGAGTTTCAGTAAAAATTATACTGCAATAACACTTTTAGACTCTATTTATGTGCAGTTCTCATCAATTGGGCTAACTGAAATATGGATTTAAAAGACCAACTCTTGTGATGATTGTAATAATTATACTCTTTTGATTATTAAAAGACATGGTAAAAAGGAGGTGGTGTAGAATGTTATTAAATGATGAAGTAAAATAAAAAACAACGTAAAGACCTAGATGAAAATAACAAGTGTTTTGAGTCTATGTTTATAGAAATTCAAAAAGTTAAGAAAAATGTGTCAATTGGAATCATTTATCGGCCTCTTAATCAATCTGTGCAATCATTTTCAAACAGAAGATATTTTGAATAGTGTAAATAATCATTTTGTATACTCTATGATACATTGTCCAACTCTATTTACTGATAGGTCTTGTACTCGAATAGATAATATATTTACAAATAATAGAGAAGATTCTTGGTCTGGAACGTGATCATTTGCCCATATTTGTGTATTAATACAAACATGTGTTAATTAGAATGAAAATGATATTTATTTCAAGCGAGATACGAATGTGGTTTTGATAATATAAGTGTTGATTTATTTTAAAATGTTATTTACTTTGCATTATTCCCGACTCATTAGGTGCAATATTTAATATTTCTTTAAGTAATGGTATAGTTCCTGAGAAGAAGAAAAACAATCCTCAAGTTATTTCCTTTTTTTTTTTAAAGGGACAAAAGAAAATGTTTCTAACTACCAACCAAACCCTGTATTTCCTGTATTTCAGGAAATTTTAGAAAGAGCACTGTGAAATCACCTTTTAATATTTTTGTTGATTAATTTCAGTATTATTTCTGATCAGCACTATGGTTTTAGTCATAGGCATTCCACATCTAACGCAATAATGCATTTTACTTATAGTGCCTTACAAACGTTTGAAAATAATGGGATTTTAGTTGGCTTGTTTCTAGACTGGAGTAAAGCATTTGATCTAGACCATGGTATATTAAAAGGCTCGACACTCGCACTGGCCCGCTGGCCCGGGGCCAGCAAAATGTATAAAAGTTTTTTTTTTGGTGGCCCGATCGGGCAAGTAGATTATCACCCCGACATTGACAAAATGAAAAAAATATGGCTTTCTTTTATGTCATGCTTCATCTGTAAGCGCAGGTTTGATTAGGAAAGAGTGATATTTTGAATAGTAAAAAGCTTACTCATGAAATACAATTTTTGGCCCAGTAAATTTTCTTTCGGCGACCAGAATAGGGGGGAAAAACGATTTCACTGGCCCGACAGGGCCACTGACTAAAAAGGCGAGTGAGGAGCCCTGTATATTGTTATTTAGATAATATAACTCAATTTGTTTAGATAAACGATATCAAGTGTGCCCTGTGGGTCCAATATTGGACCTTTCTTATTTATTATTTATGTTAATGACATATGCAATCTTTCTGACTAGCTGAACTTTATTTTATTTGCTGACGATACATGTACAACCGTTTTTGTGTCTCATTCTGATGTTCCAGTTTCACAAAATGTTTTTTCATCAGAAAATGTTAAAATTGTTTAATTGTTTAAAATAATGTTAATTAGTGTAAATTATTATTATTTTGAACGTGTAGATAGTTAAATGTTTATATTTGTTGTCTCTAATCATAAACTAATACGGCATGAGCATATAAATGCAATGTGCAATACAATTGCCACAAATATTTGTGTTTTTATACAAAGTTCAATTTTATCCTTTGAATATGTTTAAAATGTTATATCACAATAATCACACAATCGCGCCAAATGCTAATCATTGTATAGTTGTACGGTAGAATTGTAATAAAACTGATATTGGAATGCTACTTAAACTTCAAAAGAAAGCAATACGCATCATTACTCATTCGCAATATTATGCTTATTGCTATCCATAATTTTATGAATTTCGAATATTGAATGTCAGTGATAAGGGAACATTTCTTATTGTAGTTTTAATGTTTGTTATGTTGTAAAAGATTATTACCATGTTTTAATTTAAACCTTGAAGTGCACCATTATAATACTATAAATGCCTCTTATCATCATCTCCTGAAAATAAAAATTACATGTATGGGAAAATTCTCTCTTTGTTAAAGGACCTATTTAATAAAATTGAATAGAATACCTCCCGAAAAAAAACAAGCAATACTCTCAATCTTTTTTAAATGAAATATAAACAGTTATTAACTTTGACTTTCTTCCAACGTAGTTTTTACCGTGTGTGTTTTTGTTTAGTTTATATTTTCTTATTCTTGCAATAGTATTTTACCTATATAGGGGTAGGCTTTCATATAATGAATCCCTCATTTCTGCCTACCCCAAACACCTCCCCCATTGTGTTTTGTGTTTTACTTCTTTTATTGTTATGTATTTGTATGATATATATTGTAATTTATAATTTGTATGAAAAGTGTTAAATACAACTTGAACACATGTACCTGTATATTTTTCATACTTGGTTTTAATTTGTATAAAATTGGTTTCATATCAGCAATCCTAGATCAATATTTTTTTTTAATCAACATATGTGCATGTATTGTACCGAAAGCATTAGACAAATCAGTTCAAACTATTGTAGCAATTTGAGTAAATAGTTACAAGTGATATATTGCCATAATGATTTATATACATTTGCGTTTGTAAGTCTTCATGGCATATTTACACACTTTAGCAAATGACGTTTTAAACCTATCGGTCTAAGGGCAGAATCTGTAGTCATTTGTTAGGTATGGGAACAATCTAAGCATATTCCCAGGAGTTAGGAATGACTGCAGACTTAATAGCAGAATAAGAATCTGAGACAATGGTACACATCATTCATAACCACAAATCGAAAATAATTCCAACTGATACATTTCATGTTTACACTATAATTCTGCAAATTCATTTTACAAAGCACAATATAAAGCTATTGATTTTTCAGTAAAATGTGATTTATCAAGATGACCAAGGCGTCGATCCGTTTTTTTTTTTCGATTGGGGTCAAAATTTTTCGGAGTCATCAGAGGGAGAGCTAAAAGCCCCACTGTTGCACACCCGGAATTTTAAGACGGAGGGGAGGGGGGGGGGGGGGGGGTATGAAATAATTTTCGCCCAAGCAGGTTGTCTAGGGGCGGAGCCCAAAAAGCTTTTGGGTTTTTAGCAGTTTAGAACTGTCAAGATGTATGTAGAAATACTAAGTCTATATATTTTCTTACAAACGGGTTTTAAAAACCACATATTGAAAGCGTTTTGATAGCTTGAACCCCGTGTCTGAAATTAAATATTTTATAAAGATGAACAATTATTTGAATATGAATACAGATGGATCTAAACTTGATGATGGTTTGACATGTGCAGCTTTTTAAATCCCAAAGTATAAGATAAAAAAAAGGTTATAGAACCTCCTCAGTAAATATCATGACTGCAACATTGACAGCTATTCATTTAGCCTTACAATGGATATAAAGATTATTTACTAGTATCTGTATTCTGTAGTGATACTATCAGACTCGACGTCAGCCCAGTTTGACTTGTAGACTGCCTTTTAAAACATTTCACAGAGAATCCCAATATGATAATTTTTTTTTTTTTTTCTAAAATTAAATTTAAAATGAATTGTTAATCATTACTAAAATCCATGGGCGTAAGAAAAAATTTTCTTTCGG